>NDGN011477839.1:0-22253 GCA_002564285.1 Tympanoctomys barrerae
GCCTGAGCCGGTCCCGCTGGAGAACCCGCGGGCCGCACTGGGCGGCTCGGGGTTGCCCTGGTCCAGCGGGGGGCCTTCCCAGGCCTAGAGCCTCATCTTTCTGGGACTTACAGGAAAGGAAAGATAAATAAATAAATATATATAGGCATATGTATATATATATATATATATATACACATATATGATAGATAAATATCTCCTAGAATCCCAGCTTAACGTGCTTGTTAAAACTTAAAAGTGCTCAGTCTTTGGGGCTGATTATTTTTTCAATCAATATTTTAAGAAGGAAATAAAAAGACAGCATGGCCTAGTGCTAGGCTGGAAGTTTCTAATTGTGGGTCTAAACTGACTAGGGTATGACCTTGAGCTACTCTTTCCTTCTGCCTGGCTCCACCTTCCTCAGCTGTGAAAACGGGGTAGAGAAGACAGTTGGGTCACCAAAGCCCTGAACTCCATGTTCATGGCTTTATCACCAACTGTCTGAAGTCTCAAGACTATCACACAAAATTATGTGTGTGTGTGTGTGTGTGTGTGTGTTACTGGAATCAAACTGAGAGATCCTCAGGTATTCTAGGCAAGTGTCTTGCCACTGAACTAGATCTCCAGACCTATCACAGAAAATCCTAGTCGCCTGGCTCTCTTTCCATTCCTACACACACTCTTCCCAGACCAGCTACTCCCTCCCATTTGGAACTTTTCAAAGACCTCCCAGATGGTGCCCCGCCAGCATCCATCAGTGTGGCAGGGGTATCCCTCCCTGTAGCATCTGTTCCCCTTTCAAAGTTGGGCAGTGTTACTTCCTGTACTGTCTACCAAATGCAAGTCCCACCTCTTGGCCCAAGACTGTAGACCCTGTCAGCTGCTTCAAGCTCCTCTCTGTGCCTTTGTTCCTGGAGACCTAATGGCTAACCTTAAGCACCTTTGCTCTGGTGTCTTCATCCTAGACTTTCTGCCTTGTTTCTGTCTAACCCCTCAAACAGCCATCCCTAATATCAACTCCAAAAAAGCTCTTTCTTTTTTTATTTCTTTCCTACAGTATGTCATACTCATATTTGATCTTTTGTTTTATCTTCCTTAGCCTGTTTGTAAGCTTCTTCAAGACAAAGACCAAGCCATATTCATCTTTGTACTTCCATCAATTTAACAGCAGTGACAACTGAAGGAGTTGTCACCTTTTCTTGTGGAGATCTGTGTTTTCACTGGAGAACTGTGGGAGAGAAGAGGCAGTTAGTGATGATTAGTTTGAAAAACATGACCCCAAAGTTCCTGATGCATTATGTTTTATGTTCCATACTACAACGTGGTAGGTGCTTAGTTTTGTCCTCTTCTCAAGGTTATTCAAATCCAGTAGACATTGGAGGTCACAAGTGTATGGACCCCCCACATCTCCTTGATAAGCAGACCAGCCACTGATTTGGAAAGCACTGGAAATCTCACCCAATCCTTTCTATTATGGATGAAAGAGCTCAGGGAAAATGCAGTGGAGCCAGGATTCAAGTCCCAGTTTCCAAAGTACAAAGCACCGACTTCATTTTGTGATGGCAAAGTGAGAGTATATATTCCAAACAATAAATGGAATCCAGTCAGTTTAAAGGAAATAATGCCAACACAAAAATATATATTACCTTTTTAATACATTGGTGGACTGTGATCCTTTATATGTGATGCTACAATGAATGTTAGACCCAAAGACTTGTATTTTGCATTAAACATATTAATTGCATAGTAGATTTTAAGCTGCTAGTTCTTCATTTCAGCAGACCTTTGTGTAACTATACAATATACATGGGAGCTGTGTGCTTTTGGTTCTAGACTGACATTTCCAATAATCTGATATCCTAACATCTCAAAACTCATTATTTTAAAATACTTATGATGAATGAGGGAAAGAGATTCCTGTGTGTCAGCAGGATTGTTTGAACAACTGTACCGTGCATTTCTGCTGGTCTATGGAAAGGAGCAGATAATGTTTAATTTGATTGGTCTCCTTTTTTCAATAGTTTCTCCTTTACTCTTCCCAATTTCTTATATATTTCTTTCTTCTTTCAATTTTGCATGCATATATCTGGTAATATGAGTAACTGATTGGAAGACAACACTATGCATTACAACAAATACTGTGAAATTTGTATTACTTTGTATCACTTGTTATTTTTGTTTTAATACTATTTTGTAATTTCTTTATAAAATAATTGTAAAAATATGCAAAATGTCCAAAATCAGACTCATCTTGTCCACTACCCCTCACCCCCACTCATCCCTTACTCTTGATTATCCTCAAGTGAGTCATTCCTCTTACTAAATTTCAATAACCTCCATCTACAGTATCTCTCTCCCTTTCTTCCTCTCTCTTTCTCTCTCTCCCTTTCTCCCTCTTTTCCCCTCTCCCTCTCCCTCTCTCCCTCTCTCCCTTCTCCTCTAGTCTCACTTCTACCCAAATCAGGTTACTAACATAGTGGTCAGATCACTCTTCCTAAAGTACCATTTTGAAAATGTCCCAGACTGCCTGATCTACAATCTGCAAGAATTCTCTGCTTAACAACTAGAGAACTCTTTAAAATGATATTCAGTTTTTCACAGGCCCTGGCACAAAACTTCCCTACTTTCTATTCCCCTCCTTGCTTTCATGCAGATATCTATGTTCAGCTGAAGACTTGCCACTGTCAGGAGAGTCTCTGCCTACTTGCCAACATCTTCCCTCTTCTAGTCAGTTCCCATCCTTCCAACCAGAATCATAACCATTTATCCAGTTTTACCCAGTTTGTCCATCACAGTGGTTCACAGCTGTACTACTAACTGCTTGGAAGGCTGAAGTAAGCTGACTCCTTCAGCCCAGGAGCTCAGAGTCAGCCTGAGTATCTAATACAAAATTCTGTCTCCTAATTTAAAAAAAAAAAAAAATCAAGTCCTAGAACAAATGTCACTTCTTCCATGAAGTCACCCCTAATCTCCTGGTTGAAAAGATTCTCGCCCACCTCTGAAATTACACACCTTTTTATCTACTTGTCCTCTCTGGATTAGTAATTTATAGGTGTATTTTATCTGGTAGTTAGCTTATCTATAATTCTCCCATTTGGGTCAGATGACATAACAAACAGTATATTGTTTCTTCAAGTTCAGCCCTGCCCTGGAACAAGAAGAGAAAGCCTGGATCTTTTGTCTCCTCCAGCTAACTCTTGTCCAACTTCTTGAAATAGATGAGTTAACAAATATACTTATGTTTGCTTATAAGTACAGAAACATGGTTCAAACGTGTATCAAAGTAAAGATCAAGATGCCCAGCTGATGTTTATTGGAATAAATCAAATAGATTCGTGGGTCTCTTGGCTTCAAAATCTCTTCCAAACGCCCTGAAGTTCCTATCTTGGATCAATTACATTTTTGATTTATGATCTCTTTGGAAATCCACTGTAAAAATTCATAGTTATTACTTGGGGAAAGTCTGAACAATTAGTGTTTACTAATACATGGCATGATTTCATTTATGAGATAAGCCAACTTCTACAAAAGAAATCTCACAGAATAAGAGGCACAGGTCAGAACATTTACCCAAGAAGAAGAGAGCAGAAGGAGGGACTTATCTGTAGCCAGGGCTCTGGATACAAGGAGGCAAATAATAATGGGCAATGGTATTGACCCAAAAGTGGAATACTATAAGCTATCTTTGTTACCCTGCAGGTTTGCCTGAACAGGCCCTGAGAACAGTGTTTAGAGGCACACAGAGGGACACTGTGAATCTAATTAAACAATTAATTAATCATCATGCCAACTAGTCTCTGAGTATTTATTTGTATATCTTTCTTTTTTCTGTTGATAGGTATTTTGTCCTCACAATTTACCTACTTTCCCCAAGACTTGCCTCTATTTTGTTTTTCCTTTCCTGTTTCATGCCAATTCTAATGAGTGAAAATTTAATTACTAGTAGTGGGGCAGTAGATTTCCAGAGATCTGATAGGGATAGGAGAGAGTAGTAAAGGAATGTGCTAAATCAGAGTATACTGAAGGTATCAGTGCCAGTCAGAGAGGGCTTATTTATTCATGAGATAACTAACAGGAAGGAAATAGAAAGCCCTTCGTAATTGCTCCCCTTGCAGAAGTGTATCTCAGAGCTGCACCTTTACTTCCTAAGTCTTATTGCTATAGGAGGTGATTATTTCACTCCTTATCAGATTAATGTAGAATTTGCTCATGCTGTGCTCTCTCTTGTATGTGTCCCAGTTTTGTGAACTTTTTACCTTTTCAAAAGTCATTGGGAGGAGTTGGTTGTAAACTACTGTGGCTGGAGTTCTTCAAGTACTTGTGGGGAGGGGTGACATATAATCTTGTTAGGACAGGATTTTCCTAAACTAAAATTTCTACAAGAACTATGCCTGGAAACCTTTTGTTGTTGTTGTTGTTGTTGTTGTTTCATTTTTATCTTATTATACTGTCAGAAACACAGGTTGGGTAGACTATTGGATTTAAAGAAGGGGCAGATATGAATAATGATGACACAAAAAGTTTAATTTCCATTTAGAAAACAGCTTGAGATCCTTGAATGAAATTAGTCCATCCGTTAAGAGATTATTAACATTGCTGTGACATACTTATTTTCACATTTTATATGTGCATGAAACTAAGATTAGAAAACTCTATGTACATTTCCCTTCTGCTATTGATACTGTCCTATGGAAGTAATAAACTATTCAACTCATTTGCCTAAGAGCAAGTGCACAAAAAGAACTAAATAATCCTATAGAATGCCACAGTACCACTTGTTTGCTTTATTATATTGTTCTGATCAGGATTTGCAAGGGAATAGATTTAATATAGGACACAATTTATGGGATTATTTTATAATATTCACCCGAACAGTCAAATATGGAAAAGTATAAAAGATCTGTCCACACATAGAGGGCCAAAGAATCCAGCTGGGGGCCTGGCCCCCATAGCAGTGTCCTGCATATGTCCAGCTGGAGACCTAGAGCCCACAACAATGACTCATGCAAGTCTGTGTCAAAGACCTGCATTGGGAAGGCCCAAACATCAGTGGTTGAAACTAGAAAGTAGGCTGAGGGAACCCGCTCTGGAACTAAGAACGATGATCAAAGTAGGGACCAGAGCTCCCCCAAAGAGAACAGCAGCCATCCTCTGTGACAACAGGGTCCAAGCTCCTCCTTTCCTATCAGAAAAGCCAGCAAAACAGACTTCTCCAGGAGAATCAACAGCACACCATCTTCCTCTCCATTCTCCTTTCATGCTATTGGCAATAGTCCTCAGGTGGGCCTTCCACACCCAGGACCATGCCAACTCAGTTCAGCTGGGTGTTACAAGCTGAGTTGTAGTTAATCTACTACACCTCCTTGATGGAAGTACTAAGAATTCAAATAAGCAAAAGATAGTCTCATGGGGAAAGAAAAGCCGTGAAAAAAGGTGGGGGGGGGCAGGGGGGACTGAGGAGATGGCTCAGCGGAATAAACGCTTCCCTGGCAAATGCAAGGGTCTGAGTTCAATCCCTGGTTCCACCCAAAAAGAAAGAAAAGAAAAGTTGTGGAATTCATCTTGGGTAGATGGCCTAAGTATTTGGTTGTATGTATTCTTATGAATCAATCTATAATTATCAATAGTGTAATTATTTCTAATAATTTGGATAATTTATATAATTTCCATAAATTGTTAAATCATTCTTTCTAATAGTAACATGAATAACACAAACTGAGAAATTATGCAAAAATAATTCATGTTCAGTTGTATAGTGTATGATTTTTTACAGCATGTTTCCTTTGACAATTACTGTTGATTAACGTCTGGTATAAATTAAACCATTGTTAAAATTAATTGTTGTTCACCAAATTTTATAAACTCATGGCTGTGACAAGTGACATAAGCATTTGAAGCAGAAGGGAAAGAAGTTGGGGACTAAAATTTTTCCATAAAAAAAATTCACAATGTAGTGCATTGGGGGTGTGGTGCATTGGTTGATCACTTCACTAGGGTGCATGAAGTCCTAGGTTCAATCCCCAGTACCACCAAAAAAAAAAAAAAAGAAAGAAAGAAAGAAAATTCACAAAGTAGGAAATATAAATGAAAACATTTAAGTTGACCTCATTCATTCAAAGTAAAAACAAAAATACATGGAGTAAAATTTATTCCTACTTCTATGCCAAGTAAAACCATAGCATAATACTCAAAAATTATACACAGTGTAGAATCTTATCATTGTGAAGTTAATTAAAAGCAATATATATAAAAATAAAATAAAAAAGCAATATATTCCAGGTAGACACACACTCAACAAAAAAATAATAAGAGATGATGAAGCTTGAACTGTCCAAATGAGAGCAAGCTCATCTGACAATGCTCCTGTGATTCTACGGCTGGGTTGTCACCATCAAAAGTGTAGACCAAAAGACAAAGCTTGCTCCTTTAAGAATGGGGCTGTGAAGAAAACGAGATAATGTACAATCGGGGTACATCCAACTTCCAGTTAGGGGAAGTTTGCTTCAGTGGATAGTGGTGCCTCACAGCCTCGTGAGGCTCTCAGGCATGTCAGTGGGTCAGGGTGTTGTCTTAGGTCAGGTTCCAAAAAAACAAAAGCAGAGCTCAAGGCCGGGATTCAGGAGCATGTGTCTTGTGTCTTTTTAAGGGCCTGCTCTTACAGAAAGGACCTCAGAGGAAGCAGTTACATCAGAACAGAGAAGCAGAAAGAGTAGACCACCATGGCCTGATCCAAGGACAGAAGCAGTGGGATCTGCAGCATCGCAGCCCTGCAGACACAATGGCCACTATTCGTGCCACTAAAATCAATCACTGTTGCTGGGAGGGTGGGTATCCTTCCCTTCAGCTTATCTGGTCAGGGAAATGGGTGGCTGTGACCCACTTGTAGCCATACTGATGGCAGCTAAGGAGGAGGGCGCCACCGCCTCAGCTCCAACACTTTGCTCAATGGAAACTTAGCAAGGTGGAGTTGCTCACATCCAATGAGGTGGGCCTGGACCGAGGGTGTCACAGAAACTTTGGGACCTGGGTAAATACAGAGAAGAAAACTGTACTTACATGATTGAGTGTTTGAGGGTTGGTGGTATATTATTATTTTGTATTTTTATATTCAAACAGGCTAAAATATTACTTAAAATGACTTCATTTGCTTTGTATGGATTCATGAAGCATTTTATTTTTAATTTATATGTTTTGTACAGGGTCTTTTTTGTTTGTTTGTTTGTTTGTTTTGTTTTGTTTTCAGAATTTTATTGATAAACAAATAGCAATTAGACAGTTTCAAATCAAATCGCTAGGACAGATTCAATAATTAACACTCTGCACTCATAGTGATCTTCCTGTTTTCAGCCTCCCCAGCGCTGGGATTATGAGGGTGCACCACCATGCCTGTACTTGGTCTCTGCCTGTGTCCAGAGGTGGGACCGGTGCAGCATATGGTACCATGGACGGAACCCCAGTCCCTGTGCTTGCCTAAGCAGGTGCTTAGTCCACTGAGCTATCTCATCGGCCCTTGTGAAGCATTTTAGAAGATGTCTAGGCATTCAGGCAATTTTAAAAAGCAATTGATACAAAGTACTCTGCTATATACCATGTAGGATGTGGTTCCTATCTTTTTGGAACTTATATTTGTGTAAGGCCCAAAGACCGAACATGAGGTACAAAGGTAAATTGAGGCAGGTGATTGCACCATGGAAGAGACAGGAGTGTATGCCTTACCCGTGCCTGATGAGTGCTTGATTTGTTAAGTATGATATACCATTCAAAAGATAAGACTCAAAAAATTTCAAAAGCTGATGAAAGTAGTAGAGCATTTGCCTACCATGTATAAGGCCCTAAACTCAATCTGGGGCACTGGAAAACAAAATTCCTATATCCTTGCTATCTCATAATATCTCTGCCTCCAAAGTGCAAAATATGAGCTCTCATAGGCCAGCTGCAGATTCAGCTGTTCCATCCTTCCCTTCACACATGTTGTCCAGCTGTGTTTTCTCTCTCACACTGAGATCCTTGGGTGTCAGCATGAGGAGACCTTGCACAGGGGGGAGCAACCTTGGTATGTTACACCCTGGAAGCAGGCTCCATTGCCCTCCTGCCTCTGGCTTAGACATGAGCCAGCATGCCTCAGAGCTGCTGATTAGGCATCTCCCATTTTGGTGTCCCCTTTCTCCATGCATGACAAGGAGAATTCCTGACTTTTGGCCTTTTACACAATGCCAAAATCAAGGAGACGCAAAGTCTCCTTGCAAACCCAACACAAGATGGGTAAAAACATGGCCATCAATACAGTTCACAGTGTCTCCCAAAACACTTGAACCAAGCCACTTGCAAATACCCACAATGAATAGGTACAGATACTGAGGCAAGTATTTGTTCCACAGCAGCTGGCCTTGTCTCCAGATGCTCAGGGACTCATCTGGTTAGTACAGCCCTCATTCCATCCTCTTTTTCTCAATAGGTGCCTCATGAAGGGCTTCACAAGCTTTCTCTATGGTTATATACCCCAGGAAGAAAAGGTTACACATACAAACCAAAGTAGAACAAAGCTGGATTTAATAAATTCCATATGAATAATGTATTTCTGAGGAAGACAAAGAATGAGGAAGTTAACATAGAAAACCCATTAACTTGGGAGTTATTGCTTTGATCTCTAATCAACATTTCTAACTGCAGCAGTTTTGTTCCACTGGAATCTCTCTAATCTATTGTCTTCCCTGTGATCCAGGGCCCACCAAAGAACTTTAAAGAAACTTTAAACAGAAGTGATCTTAAGCAGAGAGAGAGAGAGAGAGAGAGAGAGAGAGAGAGAGAGAGAGAGAGAGGATAGAAGTAGCAAAATAATGAATGGAGGGAGGATAAGAGAAAAAGAAGTGGAGTTAAAGGGGAAAGAGATACACATGTGAACAACTTAACTTTTCAAAGAATATATCTTCAAAGATAAAAACAGTATCAATAACAGATAAAGAGACCAATAGAACTAAACACAAATGCAGGCAGAAAATAGAAGCAAATGCTACTGTGTTTTTAAGATAGGATAAATCAGATGAAAAAAATTAAGCAAGGAAGTAAAATGTTATTTTAATATTGCAATAAAAAATAAAAAATATTGCATTAGAAATTAGATATTGTGTTAGATTTCTGTGGCTGTCAAAACAAAGTGCCCCAAACTGGGTGGCTTTAAATAACAGAAATGTATTCCTTCATACTGGGGCTGGAACTCTGAAATTAAAGTGTCAAAAGGACCAGGCTCTCTGACAGATCTTGGAAAAAATTTTTCTTTAGAGAAGGAAAAAGAATTAAGATGTGTTATATACATACACCAACTCCTCTCTGATTGTGAAATGTTCTAAGAGAAGAAAATGTAACTTTTGTTATAATACAACTTTGATGAGTGAGTGTGTCTTAGATGTTAAGTAAGTGGGCTTCCCAGGGGTGGCTGATACGGAGTCACTGCTATGGGTACTTGGGCCCCAGGGCAGGTTTCCTCTTGAAAGGGGTCTATCAGGCGAGCAGATAGAATACGTGTTCTCTGCACATTCACACTGGAGATGAAGAAGAGAAGATTGTATCTGGGCTATGACTGCCCAGTTTCTTTTTACTCTCATGAATCAGATAAGGTACTTCACTTTTTCTAGAACAGAGAAGGAGAAGGGGAGGGAAAAGGAGACAGAAAGAACAAATAAATAAGACAAAAATGTTGAGCTTCCTACACATAGAAGAAAAGAAGAGGTATGGTGGGTCCTATAAGAGGATAAAATAATTGAAGTCTGGGACTGGTAGATTAACTGATGGGATTAACTTGCCAGAAAGTTGTAGGAACTTATTATAAGGTATGGAGAAAATTATAACTGGTCACCAAAAAAACTAATAGAAAGAATAAAACACTTTATTTTAGGAAAAGCAAAGTGGAAGGATGTAAGATCCTAGTACATTATAATGCCAAGATCTTCATATTTCCTATAATGTGATTTTTTTTGTTTTGTTTTGTTTTGTTTTGGAACCAGGGGTTGAACTCAGGCCTTTGTGCTTGTCAGGCAAGCGCTTATTCTACCGAGCCACCTCCCTGGCCCCCTATAATGTGATGTTGTTATGGCTTAGTTTGGGTCTATTGTTGTGCTATTTGTTTTCTTTTGTGCCTTTGTTCCTCCTTTCCTGACTTATTTTGGAATATTAAAAAATTGGTTTTAGTATTTCATTTTAACTCCTCTCCTCCTTCCTATATTTCTTCGAATTGTTTTTGTGTATTGTTGTTCTCCTAGACCATTTTCTGTTGGTAATAATACAATCTTACAGGTTGATACTTATTAAAAAGGGGATTTAATTTGGCTCATGTTCTTTTCCAAGACATGAATACCGAGGTATACATTTCCCCCTAATTACTTCCTATGTAGACGTTTCATGATTAAGTTCAAAATTTAAGTTTTATTATAATAGTTCATGTATGACTTACTTAGAACATTTCTTATTTGTAAAGATATGAGAATTACCCACCTATCTTTTGCGTTTTGCTTTCTCCCTTATATTATGATCAGATAATATTTAAATATTAACTCCTTTTAAATGTTTTAATTCTCACTTTATAAACATACTTGTAAATTCTGTGTTTGTTGGGAAGTATGTACTTCTGGCAGTTGGTCATGATCTTTACACAGCATATCCACAGGAATCTCATAACCATACATGTATTTCCAATTAGCTGCCTCATACTGTGCCCTCTGCACCTGGGATCTGCTGTTGGCTGTCATTCTGGTCATCCCACAGCCAATGTTTTCAGTTATCTTGAATAAGTGAGTCACTGTACTGGATTCCAATAATTTATCAGGTATTTTGTTCTGTGTGACAATTTCTGCACAGTCTTTCCCTCTGACAGCTACAGATGTAAAGCCACCCTTGGCTAATAGCCTTAAAAGCATATTTTAGTTGGCAGAGCTGACCCTTGGGCAAAAAAATAATAATGTGGTGGTCAAACTCAGTGCTGGACACTCAAGACATATTGGTGTACCCACTACTCCAAGCAGCCTTTTTCAGTCACAATCTTTAGCAGCTGTTACGATTCTGTTTTGTTTATATTGCTCTTTTTTTATATCTTAACTAACCTTTCTGGTTTGATATTTTCTGTCACTCAAAGACAGAAAATTTCCCTCAAAGGGAAATAGAGTAACTTTATCTCTATAGTGGTGAACTTGTGTATTTCTCCTTTAATGGAAAATTTGCCTTGAATGTTGCAAATAAGAACCCAGTTATGCATAATTATAAATCACTTCTGGATGATTTATCCACTTTTATTGGCTGATTAGCAATATTAAATTTTGGTTATGATATTTATTCATTTTTAGCTTTTCTATATTTCAAGTAAACTCCATCACGTTTTATAGTTTCGTGTTTCATTGCATATATATCAAGTTTTCATTTCATTCCTTTAAATACAACATGGTTAGTTGTTTCAAATTGCATGCCTGATTCCCACTCTGTGAAATCCATTACAGTTCTGTTTTCGTTTTTGTGTCTCCTCCTTCCCAATCAAGCTGTTTCTCTTTCATCCCACTACCACCAGTGTTCCTGAGTGTATCTTCTCACCTTTGACTTCTGTTTGTCATTGCCCTTGGAAATTACATTGCCCTTGATTACCCAGGATCTAAATACTGACTTAAGAGAGCATTTGTATTTCCTTCTAACAAGATTAGAATAGCTGTAACCATCTTAAAACAATCCCATAATTCCATTTTCTTTAACCTTGGACTGTGAATCATATGTAGCTATGTACAAGTCTACCTAAAAACGCCAACCTGTGGCTCCATACCGAAGTGTCTGAAACACTTTTCCTGCTTTGTTCATCTCCAAAGCAGCTGTATTTAAAAATCTCCTTTCACTGGAGTAAAGGATGGGTTTAAATACAGCTCTCCCTTATACTGAGTGTGATTCTCATTGGGGCATACCACTTTAGCAACAGGAGTGTCTCCTTTATGATCTTGCATGTGGGCTTGGCCTCTATTTCTTTTGTCCTGTAGGGATGTAGAACCCAAACCAAAGTGTGGTACAGCACATGCCTTCAGGGCATGAGACCCTTGGCAATCACATAGCCTCTTATATATGTGTAGGGTACACGCATTTTCTTACAAATCTCATCACAGATTTTCTTCTAATAATTTGGAGTTCCTGGTGCCTTTTCAGATTTTTGTATCTTTTTGTTTGCTTGTTTGTTTTTTCAGATTTTTATATCTTTAAAATTATTTTTTAAATATGTAAAATTATATTGTATAACATTTTCCATTGTTTTTAGCTGGGAAGTTAGTCTGATTAATTGAGTCTGGGGCTCTTGGAAATAAGAAGCTACTGATTAAGATCAAACTATTTTTAAGTATTACTTTTATTAAAATAAAACTCAAATAAAAGAAGAAGAGTAAATGGGCAGTGAAAACTGCAGAAGAAAACGTCATGTATAAAATAGATACAAAGTAGAGAAAGTCACTGTCTAGTTAGGTAAGGAAACGTTTCACAGGAATAAAGAACTTTCAGCCTAGTCTTAAGTGACTAGAAAAAAATGTCTAGACAAATTTAAAAATGTGAACACTTCAGGAAGAGAAAAAAGATTATGCAAAACCACGGAGGGGTAAGAAGGTCGACTCAGGCAAGAAGAGAATGCTACGGCCATCACTGTGCAGCCAGTGGGGCAGGCACAGGCTCCTCAGCACCTATGGCCTTTCCTGCCATGCATCGTCTGTGGACCTGTTAGAGTTGTCTCCACACAGCCATTGAATGACTCTCGATTTTGTCTCTCATTTTCAGTCCTGCACGTACGCACTAAATCTGATGGGAGAACTGGGCTTCTCTCAGAAGCTGTGAACTCTCCCATTGAGTTTCACTTACAATCTGGCTCTCTGTGATCTTGATTCCTTTGGTTGGTTTTCAAGCTATTTGGACCACCTGGCTTCTCTTCTGATACTTGCTAATCACCAAGATATGACAGAGAAAAGAGAAACAATGTATGAGAGAAGATAAGCGGGACTTGAAGAATGTGGAGTTTAAATACTGACAACCTAGTAGTTTGTTAGCTTTGTCAATCCGGAACTCAGAAGGACACTTAGAACTAAAGAGTTAGCACTAATTCATATATGAGGTAAATAAAACCTTGGGGTAGGGTGAAGTTGTTCTCCATCATGTAGGATGAGAAGGGATGTCCAAGAACGATGGTCCCAGCATTTAATGCGTGGTCAGGAAAAGGAGAACGAAAAGGGCACACCAATAGCAGCTTTCTGATACTACTTCAGTTTGTTCTGAATCATAAACTATGGAAGTTAATGCAATTTCTAAAAATATATGATTACCAGGAAAGTGTCTTGGGCCCTGCAAGAATCCAGATCAGCAGCAATTAAAATATATTATTCTCTTTGAATAAATGCTCATAGGTGTCAGGGGCTGCTCAGATTCTGGATAACTGTGAGAGGAACAGCAGGGAATAAAGAAAGACAAAGGGCAAATCTTAAGGTACACAGGGGATAAAGAAGAACTTGTCTTTAACCGACTAGCATACCCATCTCTGTGGCTGGCCCACTTTGATTAGGAAGCAAGGAGCACAGGGGAAGGGGTGGTGTAGTTTCCTGGAGCAGCCACACAGTAAGAATGAGGTAATAAAATGGGGATCAAGTTTAGCATCTCAGAGGGAACAAGTTAGGGTCCTTTCACATACCTGGATCATCCTCAGCACATATTATCTCAGCCCAAGAGGCTATGAATATGAACTTTCCCAATGCACACTGACAGCATGCAGCTATTTGCGAGCCCTACTGTCCCAGAGGCAAGTCACATTGGCCTAGGACTACAGGACCACACTCATGTAGCCTGCTCCCCAGCATGGCAAAATATTATTTTATGTCCCTTGGTCCTTAGCACACAGGAAAGTAAAAGCAACAGCTTTTTAGATCTCCAGACCCTAGTTAATTTTTATAGCTGTGTTTTTAAATAGTTCATGGAACCAGGGTAGCAGAAGTTTAGACAGCACAGTCCCTGAATTACTTATCACTAAATCTCTTAAGCTCCTGCATAGCACCCTTCAAAGTGAAGGTGGAAAAATGAACACTGTTATGCAATCAGAAGCTCTTAAACTAGAAGGACCTTCAGAGAGTTTCTGATGCAATCATCATTGAGTTTTCTTTTCTTTTTTTTAAAAAAAGAACACTAAGAACTACCAAGGTCAAGTGATCACAAGCCTGCAATGAATGTTAAGCTACAGAGCTTCAACTAACGTTTGTTCTTTCCATTCTAAGCAATTATCTAAGTAAAAGCTGCTCTTAATAGAAAACTCAGCAACAGTCAACTCAACAACAAACAGCACTGTCTCTGTTTCTGTGTCTGCCCCAGCAGAAGCTGAGAGGTAGACAGAGGTAGCCCCCAGCATGGTAGCTCAGCTCTGCTGTGGCGCACCAGATCCTCCTATCTTCCCATTTTGCCATCTGTGGGCACCCACTGGAAGTTTGTATTTGTGGCTAGAAACAGAGGAAATGTGTGAAAGGGAGAAGAAATACCTTCCTAGGAGGCATTAATTTTTTTTCTTGCAAAGAAAAGCATCAGCTAGGATACCTGTCAGTATCTGGCTGTCCGAAGCTGTGTCTGATGGCCACATTTAGCTCAGGAGAGTCTATGGAAAGGAAGAATAAGAAAGAAGGTTTTACAAATGCTTTTCATGTGTCACCACTTTCACAATCCTAAATGTTTCTGGATTCGTTGATCTTAACACTAGAACATAATCTCTCATCACATATGTAATAATGGTATTCACAAATACACACAAAAACTTCTGTGCAATTTACCAATGGTAATAAGTCTAATCCCTGGTGACCTCCATGCAAAACAAGAAAACGTTACTCTGATGATAAACAAGGAGTGATCGAAATATATGGTGAATGTTTAAAGTAAAAAATCCACTACAGTACTGTAAAGGACACATTGCCCATAACCCTTGCTTAGAACGCTCTTATCCCAACATTCTGCCTGTTTCTGAAGCAGTTCTAGAAGCCCTGAGACTTCTGTCTCTTCCCTAAATTCAAAATGAGTATAAAATGTAAAGGCTTTGAATCAATTTAGTGTATTGAGACAGCCAGTTAGTGCAACTAAAGAAATCTGGAAAAGAGAATGTTCAGAACTACTTCAGAAAGTGGGAAGAATGATAGCTCAAAGTGTGTCCAAAGTTGGAAGGAGTGTTTCAAGGAGGATTAATAGTAATGTGTCTTTTACTGTAGTAATTTTTAAAGTAAATATTCACCATTGTTTCCAATCAAACCATGAAGAGAAAAAGAGATCAAAGCAAATTCCATTTCTCCTGTATTTTTGCTCTTCTAACACAAAGAACATGGAAGATTTTCACACAAACACCAAGTAAGTGACGCTGTAGCCCCCACTTCTGCTCCCTTGAGATGCCAGTGTCAAGCCTCCAGTTGTTCTTCCTGTGTTTCTGACCAACCTTAATTTTCATAAATTTACTCAAGTGGCTTACGGGACTCGGAAACACATGTTCATTGCCTTATTATAAGGGATATTACAAAGACACAAGGATGAGGCATGTGGGAAAGAACCTGGTGCTTCCTTGTGGGGTCTTGCCTGTATTAGGCCTCCAGGATGCCCTCGCAATCCAGTCTTTCAGGATTTTCATGGATGCTTGGTTAATCCTTGGCCTGTGGTGATTTAAACTTTCAGCTGCTGTCTGCTCCATGGAGCTAAGTTACTGGGCAGTTGAGCTAAAAGTCGAATACTGGCTCAGTATTTTCAGTAAGCATCCCCCATTCTAGAGCTATTAAGAGGCTGACAATTTTTAACCAACCCATTAGCATACAAAAAACACTATGACTTTGGAGATTCCAAGGATATTATAATCTATGCCAGAAAATGGGAAAAGGACTAAAACATATATTTCACAATGTCACAGTTACAAACCCCCACTTATTCCTTCCTAAACCCAACCCATTATTCAAAGGCTATCTGATATTTTTAGTTATTACTAATTTTTTTTCTTATAGTTTTACATGTTTGTGCCTCCCTGGAATATATGGTTTAGTTTTATGTGTTTTTGAATTTTAGGTAAATTGAAACACTATCTGTAGTCTTTGTGATTTGCTGCCCCGCTTCATGTGCTGTAAGTAAGATTCATCCATGCTGTTATCTGTACCTAGCATTTGTTTATCTTCATTGTGGGATAGAACCTCACTGAATAAATATGCTTCCGTTGATTTACCCATTCTATTATTGATGGCCATTGGGTTGCATCCAAGTTGGGCTATGATGAGTGGCATTACTTTAAACATGTTTCTGCTCTCTTTAGACATATGAATACTCATATCTCTGATGAGAACTACTGCGTAATGGGGTGTGGTGGTTTTCAACTTGGCTAGGTAATGTCAAAGCGTTCTAAAATGATGGCACCTGCATATAATCCCTTCAGCATTGTATCAGAGTTCCTGATGCTCTGCATTTTGTTAACATTTGCTAATATAGAACTTTAACTTTTATTGATATGATAGCGAGCAATAGTATTTCATGTTATTTTTGTGTTTTCCCTTTTACTTCTCTGGCTGAAGATGAAACTGAATACACATGTAATGGCCTTTGCACTCTCTATTTTGTAATATGAGATGTTACAAGAAATAGTGCAGTCTTTTGTTGTTATCATTGTTGTTTTTTGAGGCAGGGTCTCATTATATAGTCCAGGTTGGCCTTGAACTCACTATGTGTCCTAGGCTGGCCTCAGATTTGCTGCGGTCCTCCTGCCTCAGCCTCCTGAGTGTTGGGATTATAGACACGTACCATCATGCCCAGGAATAGTATATATTTAAATTCTAAAACATGTACTACAGTAGAATACACACTATTAATCCCCTTCAGACTATTCCCTCTTGCTTCAAATTGATATACCTCATAGTTCTTGCCACTTTCTGAAGTAGTTCTGGAAGTTTCCTTTTTTGTGTTTAGGAGGTATAATTTTAAAAAATGTAACAGTGAATGCTGCCATCCAATGGAAAGGCAGACTCATAAAAATAGTAAATGGTATCCTCATCCACGTGATTAAAAGGATCTGGTCCATGGCTAAGTGCGGTTCACATAGCAGGTGCAATGATGGGTGGAGGAAATCCACATAGAGTAAACGACAGTCTTTAATGGTAGGGGGATATTAGGAAGGGGAAGCCAAGCATGGGGTATTGTGCCCAAGATCGGAGTGGCCTCAAGTTAACAAGAAGGAATCCCCAAATTCTGCCTTCCCTCATAGATACTGACCCCTGAACCACTGATATTGCAAAGCACTCAGTCACCCTGTGGAAAACAGAAGACCTGACAGCCCGAAGCTGTCACACAACATTGAATTTGAAGTTAAATCCCTGAAAAGAAAATGACCTTCTAAACAAGGAAAGCCACACCCATGAGAAAAATAATGAAATCCATTATGCTACAGCCTGCTTTCCATAACGATCAAGATATAACTCAAAATTACCTGATATATGAAGAATCAAGAAAACAGAATACATTCTCAAGAGAAATGAAAATCACTTGAGTCTGACTTTAAATTTGGTTCCAGATGTTAAAATTTTTATTTCATTGTTTAGTTGTGTATTAATTCCTGTATAAAATGTGTCAGAAAGTGACCAACCTGCCTTTTACCTTTTGCCTTTCTGTCTTTTCTTTTCTTTTTTTTATTTTTGTTCTATTGTCCCAATACTGTTCATCAATCAGAATTCAGTGTTACCCCACTGACCTGAAGTGCGGATTCAACAGCTATAAATCATGTAGATGCGACTCTGAGCCTAGTTCCTATTCTGTTCAATTTACTAACTTGCCAAGCAAAAGCCATTGTATTACACAGCTTTATAATATAAAGTGATTAAGTACATGTGCGCTGGGCATTGAACTCATATAGTCTAGTGCATATGAAGCATGTGCCTTTTTTATTCAGCTGTATCCCAACCTCTGAATTGATGTTTGGTACAGTCTGTCTTCCTACCTTACTCAAGAATATCTTGGCTAGGGCTAGAGAGATAGCTCAGTGGCTTAAGTGCTTGCCTGGCAAGCACAAGGTCCTGAGTTTGATACCCAGTACAAAAAAAAAAAAAAGTATGTTGAGTTTAAGACTATCTTGGCTACTTAAAGCACTTTGCAATTCCATACACATTCAAGAGATAGCTAATTAAGTTCCACTGAACAAATACAAAAACAACTGGAAGTGTGATTGAAGCTACTTGGAATTGCTCAATCTGTTTGGGAGGTATTTAAATCATAGAGTTCCATCTGATAATTTGTTAATGTTTCTTAGCAGTGCAAGGGAGGCTGCTTGGAATCAGTCAATTTCCAGAGGATGCATAATGTAACAAGGAGTCCTCTAATTCATGAACATTCCTTAGCTTTCTGTCTCTTTCGGTTCTTCCAGTGTTTCACAATACTTTTTTGTTAGTACATGTCCCCTGTCAGTAGAGAATAATTATATTTATCACAAGGAGTTGGTACATGTACGTAACATGTAATTCTTTAGATTTCCCTGTATTCCCTCTCTATTTTCGCCACCTATTCATCATCTCATTTACAAAAGATTTGTCTTCCTGGTTCCTATTATGTTTTATTTGGCTCTTTAACATATTTTTACTTTGGGTTTCTCATATACAAATATGCATTATTTAAGCTTGTGTGTCTGATTTTTATTTATTTTACTTAATATCATTTTCTCAAGGTGCATCCATTTTCCTAAAAATTACTCAAATCTGTCCTTCTTTATGGCAGAGTAGTGTTCCAATGATATAAATGTTACATTTTATTTCTCTATTAACTTATTAATGGGCATTAATAAGATTAACTATTATGGGGGCCGGGGAGATAGCTCAGTGGCGTAAATGCCTGTCTGTCAAGTATAAGGTCCACCCCAGTTCAAAAAAAAAAAATTAGCTGGTGTAAAAATGCTTTTAGGTCTATGGAGATAGCTTGGCAATCTAAGCACCTGCCTGGCAAGAGCAAGGACCTAAGTTTGATCTCCGGTACTATATGTTGTGTGGCTGAGAAACTAGGCATGTAATTTCAGCTCCTGGGAGGCACAGACAGGAAGACCACTATGAGTCTGAACTGCATAGTGAGACCCTGTATCAAATAAAAAAGTAAATACGTTTTTTAAAAGAAATTAAATTAGTTGATATGGGGGCCAGAGGGATAGCTCAGAGATGTAAGCACCTGCCTGGTGCTGTAAGCACAAGGAGCCAAATTCAATCCCCAGCCCCACATGCCACATGGTCTCAGCCCCTGATGCCTGAGCATGCCACCTCCGACCCTGATGTGGGTGCCTACCATGCGACCCCAGAAGCAGGTGTGGTGGCATGCCTATAATCCCAGCACTTGGGAGGTTGAGTCAGGAGGATCACTGTAGCCACCCCCCCGGCCTGGGGGCTACAAAAGTGAGCACAGGGCCAGCCCAAACTGAATAGTGAGATCCTATCTCAAAAAATAAAAATAAATAAATAAAATAAAATTAGCTGATATGAGTTACACTGGTATAAGCATGAGTATGTGCCTATCATTATAATATGATACCTTTAACTCTTTCAGGAAGATACCTGTAAAACGTATAGCTGGATCACACAGTTTCTAGTTTTAATTTGCTGAGGAATCTCCATACTAATTTGCATAGTTTACATTCTCACCAACAAAGTAGGAAGGTTCCTTTTTTTCAGAATTTGTTATTATTTCAGTTTTTAGGGATAGGCATTCTTTCTGGAGTAACAGAATCACACTAGTTTTTAGTTCGGTGGGGGGGGGGTTGTTTTGGTTTGGTTTGGTTTTTTGGTCCGGAGGATCGAACTCAGGACCTTGTACTTGTTAGGCAGATGCTTATGCCGCTGAGCCGTCTCCTGGCATCCACAATGTTGTTTTAATCTGCATTTCTCTAATGGCCAGTGATGTTAAATATTTTTTCATGTATTTATAGGCCATGTATACTTCATTTAAGAAGTACCTATTCATTTAACTTGCCCATTTCTAGGTCTTTCATTTGTGCAGGTCTAATTTTTGAATAATTAATATTGACTAGATATTACTCTTTTATTAGAGGAGTGGCTGGCAAAAATTTTTCCATTCTTTAGGCTCTCTCTTCACTCCATTGGTGGTTTCCTTACCTGTGCAGAAGCTCTTTAATTTGATATAATTCCATTTATTAATGATTCTTGGTGTTATTTCTTGAGCAGTCGAGGTTTTGTTCAGAAATTCCTTGTCTATGGCTATATCTTCAAGGTTTTATCTAATTTATCTTACAGGAGATTAAATATTTCTGATTTAATATCTAAGTTTTAAGTATAGTTCCATCTTAGTTTAGTGTAGAGTGAAAGATATGGGTATAGATTCAGTCTTTTGCATGTGGATAAGCAGTTTTCCCGGTACCATTTGTTAAAGAAGTGTGGTTTTGGTCTCTTTGTCAAAGATCAGGTGGCAGAAGATGCCTGGAGTCTTTTCTGCATCCTCTGTTCTGTTTCACTGATCTACATGTCTGTTTTCGCACCAGTACCACACATTTCTTATCACTGTAACCTTGTAATATAACTTAAAATGTTTGTAATATAACTTAAAATGTGATTCCTATTGCTTAGCATTTGTTGCTCAGGACTGTTTTTGCTATTCTGGGTCTCCTCTGGTTCCTTAGGAAATTTAGAATTGTTTTTTTTTCAGTTCTATAACGAATACTGTTGGTATTTTGAATGGGAATGAATTAAATCTATGTATCAGTTTTGTTGTATGCCCATTTTGGCAACAGTAGTTGTACCTTTCCAGGAACAAGGGATACATTTTCATTTTCTGACATCTTCTTTGAGCTCCTTTTACAGAGTACTGTAGTTTTCATTGTAGTGGTTTTCACTTCTTTGGTTAGACTAATTTTTAAGTATTTAAGTATTCTTGAAGCTATTGTGAATAATATTGATTTCCTAATTTCTTTATTTCATGGGTTTATTATTGGTATATAGGAACACTATTGATTTCTGTGTTTTGATTTACATCCTACTATTTGCATAATTTTTATTAGTTCTAGGAATTTTTGGGTCTTCCATATAAGGAATTTTTGGGTCTTCTAATATGTATACCCTTAGCCAATATTACTGACAAAATGGAAAGAAAAGATCTAAATCAATATAATTAGAAACATTAAAGGTGAAATCACAACAGATACCAACAAAATCCAGAAGATTATTGGGAAGATTATTAGTTCAAAAACCTATACTTCAATAAGAATTTAGATGAAATGGATAGGTTCCTAGATACATATGAATTACTCAACCAAGAAGATATTAAAATGCTGGATAATCTTGTAACTGGCAATAATACTGATTCTAAAAATCCTACCATCTAAGAAAATCCTAAGACCTGATAGATTTACCATTGATTTCTGTAAGAATTTCAGGGGAGATCTAATGACAATAAGCCTCAAATTCTCTAGTAAAATGGAAAAGTAATACTGTCAAACTTATTCCTGGGAGTTAGCACATCCCTTGATTCCAAATCCAGGCAGACTCAACTGAAAAAAAAAAAAAAAAAAAATGCAGCCAATCACCGTAATGAACATAGACACAGAAATCCACAAAATATTGGCAAACAGAATTCAACAAATCATTAAAAGGATGATATGGGCCGGGGATACAGCTCAGTGACATAAAAGCCTGCCTCGCAAGTGCAAGGATGTGGGTTCAATCTCCAGTACTGCATTCCTGGTATGTAGTATAGGCCCCTGAAAGTAGGAATGGTGGTACAAGCCTACTTGTAGGCAAGGTAGTGAGATCCTGTCTCCAAAATAAGAAAATAAACTTTTTTTAAAAGCTCATATATCTTGACCAAATAGCCATCATCCTGGAGATGCAAGGATGGTTCAATATATGTGACTCAATAAATACGTCACATAAACAGAAGCAAGGAAAACAATTACATGATCATCTCAACAGCCACAGAAAAAGCTTTTGACAAAACCCAATGTCCACTCATGATAAAATATTCTGGAGAAAATACATATAGAAGGAACTTGTCTTAGTCAATTTCTTGTCACTGAGGCACAACACTCAACACACACAATTTAAAAGAAGAGACATTTTAGTTCACAGTTTGTAGAGGTTTCAGTCCATAGTCTGGTTTCAAGGCAGAGAAACAGAACACACTCACATCCTGGAAACCAGATAGCAGAGAGAGAAGGAGAGAGAGAGGGGGAGATGATGGGGGGAAAAGAGACAGAGAGACAGAGAGAGAGAGAGAGAGAGAGAGAGAGAGAGAGAGAGAGAGAGAGA
>NDGN011477841.1:0-15004 GCA_002564285.1 Tympanoctomys barrerae
ATAAATAAAATAAAATAAAATCCCATGTCAAATGTTCTGTTTACTAGATTTCTCTTCTGTTTAAGAGAATATTGAGGATGGTTGTAGTTTCTCACTTGGTACTCGTATAAAGACAGCACATACTTACAGCACAGTTAAAATGATTTTTTTTTTTGCAGTGAAAATTTGCACTTTCCTTGCCATATATTCAGGTTACAAATGTATATGTATGTTGTATATATTTTATATTCAAATATATTTATGTTGTGTATACGTTTATATAGAAGGTAGGTAGATCCAGATACAGCAGCCTCGTCCTCAGTCATCCTTTCCTCCTTACTGTTTTCTGACCTAACTAGAAGAAAGTCGTGTACATCATGATACTTAGCACTCAGCACTTCAGCCTGTGCCTGCTAAGAATAAGGGCATTCTTTTACATAGCTAGAGTTTGAAACTAGAATCAATTCCTCAATTGTCTTCTGTACCCTTTTCTTTTGTTTTTTAATTCAAGATTCCCGTCCAGGCTTGTACTTTGAATTTGGTGTTTTTCTCTCCATGCCCTTTTCAGTAGGAAGAGAGTCTTCACACCAGTACACATTCTGGTTTTGTTGTTTTGTTTTTCATCACTTTAATTTCCATGCTGAGTCTTGGGTAGTTGTTTTGTAGAATTTCGTATGTACCATGTTTGTTTGTTTCCTCGGGACTATATCCAGGCTAAACGTTTCTGGCAGGGATTTGTCATAAATTGATGTCATATATTTATTGCAGCACAATAAAAGACACCTGATGTCAGCTTCTTCCACCCTTGTTGATACTGTTAGATAACTTGGTTCAGGTACAATGTGCAAGATATCGTCAATATGAAGATATATTATTAGAAATAAATTCTTAAATAATCTGAGGTAATACTTCGAGGCTATGAGGATCATATTCCCCCACAACTTCTAACAGTCGCTGTCCATTAGTGATCTTTTCCTAAAGCAATCACTACACTGGAAGTTGCAAACTATTTTTCTAAATTTATCTTTTCTACATTTTTTATCTGCCTTTTCTCCTACTCCTGGTGCCTTTCACAATACAACTATGCTCTTAGAATTTTTCGTTTTTCTAACAATTCCAATATTAATATCATCCAATTTTATATTCATATTGTGTTCCAAACTAATTAGTGGCAGTTCTTAAGACATTCTGCACAACTTTTTTTTTTTTTTAAGATGGCTTTTTGTGCCATTTTAAAGAAATCTATACCTAGAAAATGATTGTGGAAGTATTTTTTCTGAACATTCTTCTAAAAGCTTTATATTTTCTTAATTTTATACTTAATACTATGGTGGTATTTTTTTCACAGTGTGAGTTACTTTTGAGTCCTTCCACCCCCAATTTGATATGGGTCTTTTAGTACTCTTGAAAACAAAATGTATTCTTGCCATTGGATTGATTTGATGTCCTTGTAGATGTCAAATGACCCTCTACATACATGTGTGTCTATTTTGGGGCTCCATTGTGTCCCATCGATGTATTTGTTGGTCAGTATGCTAGTATTGCTGTGTTTTGGATATAGAAGCTCTAGAAAGTCTTTAAGTTTAGGTATAGTTTTCCAGTGTGTTCTTCTCAATATTGCTTTGGATCTTCTAATTTCTTTGCATTTCCACATATATTTTAGAGTTAGTGTTTCAATTTCTATAAAAACGAACAGTAAAGGGCCGGTGATATAGCTCAGCAGACTAAGTGCTTGCTTAGGTAAGCGCAGGGGCCAGGGTTCAGTCCCTGGCACTGTATCTCATGCTGGCCCCATTCCTGGGCATATTGAGCTTGTGATGGAGTCCAGACGTGGTGGTGTATGCCTGTAATCTCAGACTAGGGAGGCAGAAATCTATGATTCTGAGCTGTGTAGTGAAACCCTACACACACAAAACAAACAAAAACAAGGGCTGGCCACATAGCTCAGTGGATTAAAGTGTCTTCTTAGGCAGACACAGTGGCTGGGGTTCCATCCCCAGTGTTCTGTGCTGGTCCTGCCCTGGGGCACACTGAGACAGAGATTGAGACTGGGCGTGGTGGTGCATGCCTGTAATCCCAGCTTTTTGGGGGGCTGAACACAGGTGGATCACGTAGTGAGACCCTGTAGACCCTTACTAAAAACAAACCAAAAAAATAGTGAAATTATCCAATATATGATTAATCATACTGTATCTTTCAGTTTACATCTTCTTAAGTTTTGACAGTAATGTTTCAGGTTTGAAACTGCATATTTAAAAAAGTTCTTACCTCTTGTTTTGGTTTTGATGTTGTCCCCTTCCCTCCTTTTCTTTGTCTTCTCCCTTTCCTCTCTCTCCCTCCTGCCTCCAGGTAGAAAGGACAGGAAGAGGTCTGTAAGAAGGTGAGGTACCAGTGCCTCTGGGAACTGCTCACAATTCTTAGTACACTAAAGTAGTTCTGAAAAAATAGGCAGGAGGGACCATGCATTAGGCTAGGCAAGCTAGTAGGGTTTGAGCTATACTTAGAATCCCAGGAAGCCATTTAGTAAGCGACCTCATAATCTATTTCTCTAAAATATATATTGGTTTTGACTCAGTGCTGGTTTTTATTTTTCTCTCTTTAATTGAACTAATATTTCATATTTTGAAAATATCCAAATGTCTACTAGTTCAGAATTCTGGTATCTACTGATAAAAAAAATTTTGCTCTGTATTTCCATACATGTAGCCCCTGAAGATTAGCCACACACTGCTGTTTGTCTCTTATTCCTTGTTTCTTGAGGCTGGTTGTCAGATGCCAATTCTTTTCTTTTCCCTCCTAGAGGTCCTACTTAGGGAACTATTCTGAGGTTTAATGGTTAACTGCATCTTACGTTCTCAACTCTGTGCCTGACACCATGAATCTGTGTAAGAAAGCTGTTCATTATGTTGCAGTGTTGATATGTGGTGTACAAGGCTGTACTAATGCTGTGTTCATGTGTGCTGTTATCAATTCTGTGTGTATGTGCGAGGAGCTGAGGTTTGGCTTGGCACACAGCCTGGGGACAGATGCAGTGTGCAGTAAAGGAGTAGCAAAGGTACAAGCCCTTCTCTAGAGGAGCAAAATGTCTCAGTTTATTGTCCTCCCACTTGGTAAGCATCACATTGGGTAATCTGTCAGCCAAGACAAGATCGTTTTTCTCCTGTTCCAGTAGTATGAGACTAAGGAAAGAGCACAGCAGAGACTGGTGTGGCTGGGCGTGTCAGTGTGCACCTGTAATCCCAGCTGCCGAGGTGGCCGAAATAGGGTTTTGACTTAGTGTGACCTGTCTCAAAGAGTGAAAAAAGTGGAGCGTGGGGACACTGTGATATGTCTCAATGGTAGAGTACCCTTGGGTTCCATCACTAGTACCGCACATAGTAAAAAGTTATGTGCTTCTGCAGGTGCTACTGGAGTGCCACAGAGAGGGTGATGTTAGACATGGCCACCTGTGCCTAAGGTTTGCATGTCAGGAGCAACCTGTGGAAAAATAGTTTGCTGACCACGAAATCAGTATTCATTGAGAATAATGATATTCATCAGCCATTTAACCTATTTTTTGTTGTTGACATTAGCATTTAATTTCAGAACTCATCTAGGAAGAAGAAGCTGATAAAAGCAGAAGTACCTATTTTAGGCTTTGTGGACCATATGTCTTCTATTACATCTTTTCCTTCCATCCTGGTGTCTTCCTATAAAAGCATCTCTAGATGGCCATGTCATCCCTGTGGGCACAAATAACATTGTAGTAGTATCTTAATAAAACTTGGTGTTCATAGCAGTAGCCACATTTGACTTGTAGGTGATAGGTTGCTGGCTCCTGGTATAGCTCTGCTGGATTAGAAGGGCCATTGGCAAATACTCACTGTTCGCCTCCTCTTTCATGGAATGTACACCCATATACACCCTGAGACTAGCTTTGGTGACGTTAATGTGAGCAGACATAATGTATGCAGAGGTTTTGAATGCATCTGTGTGGTCTAAGTTGTGTTCTCGCCATTTGTCTGGACAAGAACATGTCCTAGGTCTCTCTGACTCAAGGAGGCTGATCCATGGGGCAGAGCTGGACCAACACAGCCTGAAGCCAGGCTTTGCTGAGCACAGCCTGAAGCAGAACTGCTCACATGGCATCTAGAGCTAGTGAATTTCCAGCCACTTGCAGACCTGTGAGCTTGACAACAAATGTAGGGTGTAGGCCACCAACTTCTGATTAGTTTGTTAACCCTACATGATTGTGGGAGAGCTAGCTTGTTATTTTAGTACAAAGAATGATACTTCCCCTGGGACATTAAGCAGTCAAGCAGTTTTTCAAAAACCAAAGTCAACAAGATAGTTCTTATCTTCTTAACCAAATATTTTTCTTTATACTTCTCTCCCATAGTTGGAGTGAATCCTGAATTGTAGATTGAGCTTCCTATGGGTGCAACTAATCAATATGTACTGTCCTTAGAGAGGCTTGGCCTTCTTTAAGCCAACTCGCAGGAGGATCTGAATGTTTCATACCAGGGTTGAATGTTTCGTACTTCTGCAGTGACACTTGGGGAGAGTGTCTAAACTTCCCTTCAGAACTGAACACTTGTACTCTCCTCTGTTTAGCAGAGATTTATTTTGAGAGCTTACTTACTCTGTGTTAGTCTCTGGGCAAAATGCTAGATGGACCTCAGTTAATAATTTGCTTTGCCCCTGCTGTGTGCCATGCACTGTGCTAGTCCCTGGCCAGATGCGTGGTCTTCCAAGAGTACCCTGGCCGCAGAAGAGGCAGCCAAGGAAATGCATATAAAATTCAGCATGGTAAGCAGTACTGTAAGTGACAAGAAAATAAGGGAAGGGCTTCATTGAATGCCAGGGACATCTGTTCAGCACCCTAACAAGAGGGCACTTGCATCAAGTTCCTACTGACCTATATGTAGTATGTATGAAATAAGAAATTTTAAACACATGGAAAGGAGAAGAAAAATAGTTTCATGAGCTAGAGGATAGTCATTGCTAACATCTGATATATTTCATAGGTACATTCTTTGATGCATTTAGTTTATGTTAGAGTTGTAACATGCTGCATATATGTATATTTTTATTTAATACTAGATTTTTAATGTAGTTATAATCCAAACACTTTCCTAAGCCCTTATAAATACTTCTTAAGCATTCATTTTAGTCAGTCTACTCTGGCTGTACTGTTATTTATCTAATCCTTCCCCGATCGTTGGATATCTAGGTGGTTTTTCCAATTGAAAATATTATAGGTAAATTATGAAAAAGTCTTGTTAATGGGGATTTTCATCAAAAGGTAACACACTATGTGTGTACACAAGTGTAAAGCATTTTAAATGAAAAGAATGAGGGAGTAGGTCAGTGGTAGAGTGCTTGCTAGAATGTTTAGGAGCTTGGGTTCAAGACTCAGTATTGCAGATTAAAACAGATGAAATGTCCTCTCTAGAATGGAACCTGAATGAGCGTAGACATTTCTACAGTGATGCATTCTTTATTCAGAAAATGCAGCCAGCCAAATAGCTCAGTGGATTAAAGCGCCTGCAAGCAGGCACAAGGAATGGGGGTTTGATCCCTGGGCCCGCCCGGCCCACTATGCAGTGAGACCCTGAGTACCCTGTAGACCCTTCCCTAAAAATACAAAAATTAAATTAATTTTAAAAAATAAATATTCAGAAAATGCAGTGCAGACAATTCTTTAATTTTTTTTATTTTCAAAAGAATGAAATTTTTTAAAAAGATACAGATTTTAAAAACAAAATGACAGGGAATGAACAATGGTTGTTATATTGTGTATTGTTATCTTCAAAGTAGTTGTTCTGATTACTAGATACAGGCATGCAAAATTAATAAAAAATTAGGCATTGACTAGTCCTTTCAATAAGCCAATAGAAATTAGCTATCTTGTGTATATTTATATATTTTTCCCTTCTTTCTTTCTTTTCTCCTGATAGATATTTTGAAAGGGAAAGAAACTCCTCAAAGAGAATGCACACAATTCTTAAGTCAGTCTACTAATCTACTAGTCCTACTAATCTAGTCAGTAACTAGAAGTCTAAAATCATAAATCAAGTAAATTGTTTGGCAACATTCACAAATACACAGTTCTACAAGGGTAAAGCATTTTGAGCTTTTTACTAGCCAACATCCTATAAAACCACCAGTTACCTGCATCAATCAGTTATCTTAGGTAACGTGTTCCCACTGCTCAGGTCAAAGGATAGAACTTTCCCGAGCCTCCTGAATTGAAGCCCATTTGTGGCTTCCAGTTCCTTTTTCCTCTTACTTTCTCCGAGGTAACCATTAACCTCACCTCTGATGCTATAATCAATGTTTGCTTTGCACGTCTATAGGTTAGCTAATGTCCTTTAAATTTCTAGAAGTAGAGTTACTAGACCAAGACG
This sequence comes from Tympanoctomys barrerae, assembly GCA_002564285.1. Classification (NCBI taxonomy): domain Eukaryota; kingdom Metazoa; phylum Chordata; class Mammalia; order Rodentia; family Octodontidae; genus Tympanoctomys; species Tympanoctomys barrerae. Next base: position 6,369 of record NDGN011477841.1, read on the forward strand.
TATAAATATTTTAAAATGCCTTAGTTCACATAATGATTGCTTTAAAAAATATATCAATAGGATCGGCCAGATAGCTCAACAGATTAAAGCACCTGCTTAGGCAGACACAGGGACTAGGGTTTGATTCCTGTGCACCATGTAGGCCCAGCCCCCGGGGTGCACTGAGATAGTGATTGAGACTGGGTGTGATGGTGTGCGCCTGCAGTCCCAGCACTTGGGAGGCTGAAAACCGGAGGACCACTACAAGTCCAGTCTGTGTAGTGAGACCCTGTAGACCCTGCACTAAAATAAAAAATACATTATTTCACCACCATAATAATAAAGTATGGAAAAGACTATTCCTAAAGTTGAAAGGGAGAAATAAGTCAGGGATAGGGATGGACAACTCCTAAGGATAAGACCAAACGAGAACATTTTCTTTCAAAAAATCTCAGCAGTCTGTTTCTGAATTCTTTGAAACATTCTTGTCTGTCTGGGCATTCCCCCTCATGTGGAGGTAAGAAAGGTGAATATGTGAACCATGCCCTGGCCTTAAAGACTTCTGGATGGTGGTAACAGACCCTTGTGCCCACATGCTTGGTCGCAGTAAAGCACGTGAGTGCCCTGCTTTAGGAAGGGAAGGTGGAATCTCCTGGGGGGGTCATCACGTTCTGCTCTATTTCTATCGGTGATTTTGCCCCATCTTGGAGAAACTCAGGTCATTTAAGATCACTGGTCTCTTTTCTTAGTGTAGTCACTTCCTGGCCTTTCAGGAACATGCATCTCACGTGCGACCGTAACTTCTGCAGTTATCAGTTGGGCTGTTGCACAGCAGAGGGGTGAGCACTTGCGGGCTGTAAACACTTTCAAGAAGAGGCTTAAAAATATGGTTATGAAGAGGCTCCGAAGAGATGCTAAATTCAGCGTATTACATATTTTGGTAGAAAATGGCTCCTCATTAGGAAACAGATTATTGCAGCTACCTTACACCTTCTGTGTACCTATGCTGGGAAGATGCTCTGTACATTTCCTAGTCCATGAGTAGGAACGCTTAGGACTGAGTTATTTCCTTTCTTTCTTTTCCACCCAGGGGGCTTGGCACCAGGTTATGAGGAATGCCTTTGAGTTGTGCTTAATACCCTGGCTTCACCCAATCTTAAATTTGCTTTCTTCTCACTGCTGTTCATTTCTGAAACTCTACTCTGTAGTATAAATTGAGAGCGGCAACTATTGTTTTTCATTTCACTTTCTCTGCCTTCATCAAGACACAAATGCTGCGCACCTGCACACAGTCTGCAGTGGTGAGGGTGCTGTGGTTGTGGTAGGCGAGCTCACACGTATCCGCTATTTCTCTTCTGCTTCCCACAGGTCTCTGCTCTAGGATGGTGGAATTGGGAGAGGCTCCTTTAACCCTCCTCTGGGATTCACCCCCTTCCGGAAGACATGGAGAGCATTCTCACAGGGAGCCAGAGCTCCCACGCCTCTCTGCGCGACGTCCACTCCATCAACCCCACACAGCTCATGGCCAGGATCGAGTCCTATGAAGGAAGGGAGAAGAAAGGCATATCTGACGTCAGGAGGACTTTCTGTTTGTTTGTTACCTTTGACCTTTTATTTGTGACATTACTGTGGATAATAGAGTTAAATGTAAGTTGATTTTTTTTATAACTTTATAAAAAATGTTTCTAAAGACAATTTTAAAAAAACATTTTTCTTCTATCTGTCTCATTCAGTGAATAATACCTTTTTCAAAAGGGAGTAACATTGCCCTTCTCCAGCAGATTTAGACCTTTGTTAGTCTAGTGTTACTGCTTGCAGCAAACCTGGTAAATCTAAAGGTCACTTTGTCTTAGTTACAGGAATTTGAGTTCCTGAAAAGAGTTGAAGGACTATAGATTGAGAGACAGCTTCCATAGGCCTGTCTTACTAAGTTTTATTGGAACATAACCATGCTCCTCTGTGTGCATACCACTTCAGGCTGAATAATTGGTTGAGTAGTTGAAAAAGGCCTTTTACTCCAAAAGGCCAAAATAATTATTCCCTAGGATTTTTCAGAAACACAAAAATATGAAATGCTTCTGGAATTTTTTTTCTTTTTTTTTTACTTATTACATTGACTTTTTAAATCTCTTGAGATTTTGCTTTGTTTTTTTTTTAACTTTTTCTGCAAAGGTATTCATATTTTATTAAGTTTTCGTAGAGGCATGGAGAATTATACAGTAATGTTGCCTAATCATTGTGTAGGCAAGTAGGGTCCAATAGAAGTATCATGCAGAATTTAAAATATGGAATTTTAACCTTCTTGTTGCCACAGGAAGCTCACTTCCCAGCAGAGCCTGTCTGCTCCTTCCTCCCTAGCAGCCCATTTCACTACGGCCACACCGGCTTCCTCCCACTCTGAGAGTAGCGTGGGCTCAGTCTGTATTGAGGCCTCTGTCCTAGCAGCTTCCTGTGTTCTTCCCTGGTTAATTTCCTTTATCCTTTGGTATGCTCTAGTGCCCTATCATGCTGGTGTCAAGATTAAATGTCACCATTATTTTGTCACACTATCCTACTTCTGTTTTCTATGTCATACTTATTTCCCAATTTGTCATCTCTCTTGCCTTGCCAGAATGCAGACCCGTGAAGACAGAGACATTGTGTTGTTTGCTGAAGTATTTCCTGTACTTAGAACCAGGCCTGGTGCTCAGAAGGTGCCTGGCAGATGTTTGGTGAATGGGTAGAGAGATTGGTAGCAGTGGTGAGCAGCTGGATTAATAAATTAGGGGCTGAGGACAGTGACAGCCCTGACTCAGAAGCTAGTAAAGGATTCTTGGGGACTGGCAAGATAGCTCAGCGGACTAAGTACCTGCTTAGACAAGCGCAGGGACTGGGGTTCGATCCCAGCACCACATGCCACACTGGCCCCGCCCCGGCCCTGCCCCTGGGTGCACTGAGCTGGCCACTGCATGGTGGTGCACACCTGTAACCCCAGCTCTGAGGAGGCTGAAAACAGGAGGATCAGTGAAAGTTCAAGCTACATAGTGAGGCCCTATACCAAGTACTTTAAAAAAAAAGGATGCTGTGAGGGAGAAAAAGGAGGCCCACTGAGGAGGAAGAACAAAAGCTTGAGAAATAGGAGACTTCTCCCACCCCAGCATTGAAGGGGGTTTTCAGGTGCCAATTCATAGTGGAGTCTGGAGGAACAGCCTGGGCTGGGTATCCCTCAGCCCTGTGTGTGTGGGACCAGGAGTATTGCAGGTTTTGGAATTCTTTTTATTTACCTGAATACATAATACACTTGGAGATGGGATCCAATCTTAAACATAAAATTCACTTGTTCATATATACTCTATATTCATAGCCTAAGAGGAATTTTGTACTATATTTTTAATGGCCTTGTGGTTGAGTCAAGACTTGCCACATATCAGTTGTGGAAGTTTCTACCTGTGGTGCTGTGTTTGTGTTCCAAACGTTTTGGATTTTGGAGCATTTCAGATTTCAAATGTTTGTATGGGGATACTCAGTTTGGACCAGAAAGAACTTGCTTGGGAAGGGATTTTGTGTGGAAGTATAACCAGTCTAAGATACCTTGAGCTAGATAAAGATTAATTTAGAATACAAGTTAAGGTTGCAGATACATATTCTAAACATTTCCACTAAAAGGCAATGCATAGTTAGGCTTGAGTGTTCAGATACAGGAGGAAAACTTTCTCTCCTGGCAAATCTGACCCGGTGGCATTGGCCATCTCACTCCGGAGGGGAAGAGGCTCTGGGGGTGACAGCCTTGCTCCTGGGGCCATGTGGGATAAACATTCTTTCAGTGTCCTGGCTACCAGGAAGTGTCTAGTTTGGAGGGACGCAGCACTGAGAGAAGGTTGGCTGGCTTTTAATAATGAATGACCTTTCTCTGTTCGCACTGTTTTAGTTCCATTCATTTATAAAGATGTACAGGAAGGTGAATCTACGGTCTGTCCCTGCTAATGATACAGAAATCAGAATCTTCAGGAACTGAGGGCATGAAGTAGCGTTTACCATGTTCACTGTCACAATAAACCAAATCCTGACATGATAACTTTTATTCTCATTTGACTGCTGAGGGAACCTGCTAGAGCTATTTCTTTTTGATTTCTTTCATTCTTACTCAGTTGATTAATTGCAAATTGCCTTTTCTTTTTATAGAGTGTCTGTACTTTTTTACCAAAACTGTTAGAATTGGAAGTTTGAAATGAATGTTACACATCTCGTTCCCTGTGGCCAGGCTGACCATGGGCCCTCATGATGACAGCCTGCCTGGTGCTACGTCATTTGCTGCCATGTGTCCCCTAACTTGATTTCTTTCTTTCTGTTTCTTTTTCTTTTCTTTCTTTCTTTCTTTTTTTTTTTTTTTTTATTTAGTATAGGGTCTGCAGGGTCTCACTATGTGGATGGGACTCGTAGTGATCCTCCTGTTGTTTTCAGCCTCCCAAGCGCTAGGATTACAGGCATGCACCACCATGCCTAGTTTCAATCGCCATCTCATTGTGCCCCAGGGATGGGCCCGGATGGCAGTCCCAGGACTCTGTGTCTGCCTAAGCAGGCACTTTAATCTGCTCAGCTATTTGGCTAGCCCTGATTTCGTAAGAGGTATTCTCAGCTAGGCACGGTGGTGGTCACCTAAAACCCCCGCACTCTGGGTGGCTGAGGCAGGAGGGTCCCAACTTTGAGCCCAGCCTGGGCATCTTAGCAACTTAGGGAGACCGTGTCTCAAATAAAAGGAGCTGAGGGTGTAGCTCTTTGGGAGGGTCCTGGGTTTAATCCTTGATAGCACTAAAAAGCAAAACAACAGTTCCGGTGTCGTTATTTATAGTTTTGAACTTGGTGATTTCACATTCACTTTGCTGGCAGAATCTGGAGGGAGCAGAAAGTCTGTCTTACCAAGTTGGAGCCTTCTCATTCGTTGTAATTTTGTCGTGTATAATCAGTCATGGGTTTAGTCTGTTGCCAGTGCTCTTATCCAAGTCCCATATTTAAATTGATAAGCATGCAAAATTTTTAAATGCCACTAGCAAATAAAGACAGCAAACCGCTTCTGTTCTTCCATCATGCCTGCTGCCCTCATAGATATTTAGTTTGGATTAGGGAGCCCTGGCCTTGCGCAATATAAAATGGTGAGTGAGCAGACATACAAATCGGTAGAAGTGAAAACTATCTTATTTTTTGTATCATGTTAATTTGCCAAAATATGAACTGCATGATTTTCCACCATACATTCGTCTATTGGATGAGTGAGTGAAAGAACTGAAGAAGTCAGACATGTTGTTCAGCCCCTCACTATTGAAAGTAAGGTCTTTTGTCCCAGATCTGAACACTCCTGGGTTCGGAGGAGGTAGGCAGGGAAGCAGGAAACCTTAATCTTGTTTTATTTTCCCCTGCAAACCTGTCCTCCCTCTGCTGCTTCCTCTGTTTCCTAGGTGAATGGAGGCATTGAGAACACGCTGGAGAAGGAGGTGGTGCAGTATGACTACTACTCTTCTTACTTTGACATATTCGTAAGTATTTTCAATTTTTTATCTTCAGATGTAACGAACCTGAAAGCCAAAGGCACAGGCCCTCTGAAAGGTCCCAGGTTCAGTACAGGCTGGTCCTTGCAGTGCCCACCTCGCTGCTCTGTCTCCGACTTGTCCTCCATCCTGCGCAGGCCCCTGCCCCAGAGCATTGTATGCTGTCGTCAGGAAAGCTGTGCAGGGCCTCAGGGAAGGCCAAGGGAAGGGCTGTGTGTGCACATGCAACACTTGTGGCTGAAATAGAACCCACAGAAATGTCATAATTATAGAAAGGAGGATTTACCTGCATTTATGACTTTGTGAGAAAAATCCTATTCATTTATGGTGGTGTTCCACTGGTCATCACTGAGAACTAAGGGAAGCCCACCTTGGGTGGCCTAGGCTGGGATCTGGGTCAGGACCCCAGTGCTGGCCTTGGCGTCAGTCCCCATCGGAGGCTGTGTCCACTCAAGTCAGAGTGTGAAGATGGCCTGGCAAGCTCAGAAGGCTGAATCACTTCTATTTTGAATGTATTTGAAATAACTTGTCTTTGTGTTCGTATTGCTTCCCTCAGCTCTTGGCAGTCTTCCGGTTCAAAGTGCTGATCCTGGCTTACGCTGTGTGCAAACTGCGCCACTGGTGGGCGATAGCGGTGAGTGGGGAGGAGTGCGGGCCAAGCTTGGCCTGGCCCGCTTCGCCCCTCACTTCAGGCCTGGCACCCAGCTTCTCTCCCGCGCGAACCACTGGCTGCCTGGTTTCCAGGACACTAGGCCTCATGAGGAGTTGAGAGACCCTGTGGAGAGGATGGGCTGGGCGGCCACCCAGCCTCTGCTTCTTGCACGGAGCAGAGCCGAGAGCTGTACCTCAGTCACAGAGTGACTGGAGAGTCCGTTTGCTTGATGCTGCGCAGTGACTTCTTTGTGATTTAGTCTGTGATAATCGGTGCCCTGCCCCGATTGCAGGGGAAATACTCCTGTGCTCCTGTACCTTTCTCCTTCCCTCCTTTCCTGGCTCGTTCGGGGCAGCAGTATCTCCACTCATCTCTTTTCTGGCATGCAGCACAGAGCCTGAGCACCCATGTTCATCCTCAGTAAACGCAAAGAGATTGAAACACTTACCAGCCAGTCTGCCTGGACTGTTGGGCCCCTCTAAAGCCCTCATGCAGCAGATGCAGGGTGGGACAGGCAATGGGGAGCTCCTGGGTGCAGAGTCCCTCAGGGGTGGGGCTGTGCTGTCCTCTGAAGACCTCGTCCACCTGGCCGCTTCTGCCTGGGCTGTGTGTGCTGAGCGTCCCCTGCTCACCTGGAGGCTGGCCCTCTGTGACTCTGGAAGCTGTCGTTCTGGGGGCTTGGCCCAGAGCCTGAGCAGACTTCTGTCTCTTTCTTGGGTCTTCTCTGTCCACATCACACTGGCTGAAGATCGCGTCTTGCGAGGGTTCTGCAGCGGCCTGCATTTCAGATACTCTATTCCAGTGTCCGTGATATAGACTGGTGTCTGTCAGGCCTTGTGTCAGTGCTTGCTGTAGAACAGAGGTTGACATACAAGCTTTCCCTGAGAATTACAAGAAAATAGCTTCAGTGTCTGTGTCCGGATTGTCTGAAGGATAGCTCTGTTGGGGCAGATCCATTGTATGGTTATTGATTTGTTTTAGAGCCACTTGCAGAGAAAGTCTAGGAAGAAATCACCTGACACCTGCAAACATTTAGTGTCAGCCCGGACAGTGAATTGATGTAAATTTAAGGTACTTCAGATATATCAAAATAAGAAGGATAGTAGTAGTCCGTGTGTGTGTGTGTGCATGTGCATGTGCGTGTGTGTATGTGTGCACATGTGCGTATGTGCATGTGTGTGTATTTGTACCTGTGTCTACTTAATACCTACACGCTGTGTAAGTCCTGGCAGCGATTGACATTCACTTGGCTGAGGTTTTGCCATGCTGAAATACCAGTGGAGCAGGGAGTGACAGGGACTAGCCCTGTACGACTCTCTTTGGGCTTTCTAACCCCCCAGGGAGAGCCTGTCCTCACCCCTCGGTGGGCCCTTCCCCTGTGCGCTTCAGCCTGTTAGCATCCTGTACCTCATGATTCATCAAGCACAGGTTCTAACGCATTAGCTTCCAAAGTGTGGAGAAGGACTATCACAGCGCCCCATCTGAGCGGGGACAGAGACAGAGCAGTGGGAAAAGCCAAGCTGGACAGAGGTGCTTGAGACACCATCTACTGTGGCTCCTTCAGTCCCCAGGGTACAGGAGGGCTCCTCACAGTGGGAACATCTAATCTGAGTGAAAGTGCATTATGTGTCTTGCAGTTGACGACAGCAGTGACCAGTGCCTTTCTACTAGCGAAAGTGATCCTCTCAAAGGTATGGCCCTGCACTGTCGCCTGCACTATGCCTCAGTTTCCAGTGTGAGCTGGTAGTGACCACCCTCCTTCTCTGTCACGTCTGCTTTCCAGCTTTTCTCCCAAGGAGCGTTTGGCTATGTGCTGCCTATCATTTCATTCATCCTCGCCTGGATTGAGACTTGGTTCCTGGATTTCAAAGTCTTACCTCAAGAAGCAGAGGAGGAAAACAGTAAGTTTCTGGCCTCCTAGGACTGGCCAGGTGTCAAGCGGAGGGAGGGATCAGCTGCAGGTGGGCAGAGCGAGAGAAGGCCTGAAGGGGTGAGAGGGTGAGAGGACAGCGGGGGAAGCAGCTCCTCCTCCTGTGGGCAGAAGCCTGGACGCTGCTCATGAGGAACAGAAAGTTCCCCTCAGAGATGAGTGCTGATGATACTGTTAATCCTCTCAGGACTCAAAGCCTTTGGTGCGTGTCACAGCACTGCTGTTACAGAGGCAGAGAAAATGTGACCCATTTTCAGTAAGGCAGAGTAGCAGTTTTAAATACAAGGTAGTGGTTTTGCAGAGTGTCATAGCTGTGCACACCCCAGGTAGGGGCTGGGGAAGGGCTGTCATCAGTTACCTTCCTACAGCTGGACTTGGAAGTCCAAAGGAGTAAGGCCCTAGCCAGCACAGCACTCAGCTTTCTTTCTTTTCTTTTTTCTTTTTTTTTTTTTCTTTTGACATCAGTTATTTTATTTTAAAGAAAAAAATGTAAAACAATGGCACAAAATCTCAAAACAAGATTTTAGGAGAGTAACAATGGTTAGTACATTGT
>NDGN011477845.1:0-21797 GCA_002564285.1 Tympanoctomys barrerae
GGCTCCTGCTTGCTCAGCCACGGGCAGGGCTGCACCTAGAGCCTGGGCTCCTGCTTGCTCAGCTGCTAATGCTCCTTCTCAGGAGGGCAGGTTGCTCGAGCAGCTGATACATTTCAATTATCTATATCATTTTTCCCTCTTATGAATAGAAAGCTCCTAAAATATAGTTTTATAATTGCAGCTATTACTATGCATGCATTTCAATGTACACAAAAGATACAAGTGAAGTGTTTTTCTTAAAGTGGCCCCATTCTATTTATATTCCCTTTCCATCTATTTATAGCCTGTGGATTACCTTTAATGCTTTAAGATTCTGATCTTAAAAGAGTAACTAACACTCTAAGATGACTATTATTCACAGAAGATAAAGACACTTTATTTTGCAATCTTTTTGTCTTGCATCATATAAAACCTCCCGCATCTTACTGAATCAGGCTTTAATTGTAGGTGGATTCTTTTCAATCTACTGTTAAGTTATGCAAAATTTTTGTAACAAGTAGAAACGAGGCAAAAGTTCCTCCCCTTTACTTAGGGAGCTGCTATTTCAAAAGACAAGGAATGAAGCCCTGGAGGTCATAACTGGACGGGTCCCAACTGTTATACATGAGAATAGGTTAACTTCCTCCTTCACGGTTTCTCCAGCCCTGCGCTGAGACATTAAGACCTCACGTGAGCTAGTTTTTCTTGTGCAGAATGCCAGGGAGCTGACAACTTAAATTGATTCTTAATGAAGAAAATTAATTTAATTAAGAGTTATAGCACGAGATTTCATCTTCTACTGGGCCTCCAACACAAGTGGCTGAAAGTCATTTTGACATCAAAGTGGCTGTAGGTCTGGGCTGCTCTTCACCAGCTTGTCAAAGCTAAGAAATGAGTCCAGCCACCCTTAGAAGGATCGGGCCACAAGTGCTGACCATGCTCCAAGACTGGCCACACCCCACAGCCCGGCTGTAAAGCTTTATAACGCAGCCATCCATTATAAAACTTATGTAATTGAACCTTATACTGAAAACTTTTGCAGCAGGAAGCTGAGCATACAATACCTTAAAAAAAATAAGGCAGCCCACCATCTTACCAGATGAAAATTTAAATACCCATTAGAAGTAATTCACTTAACATCAATTAATTTTTCTGAGTCATTACCACTAACTTCTTGCTAATCATCTGCCTTAGCTGAAGATGGGTCTTCTCTAACTCCTCCTCAGTCTCCCTAATGCATCTCAAGGAAAGCATTTAATAACAGGCAAGTGGCAAATAGGCAAAAGCAATGCAAAACAAAGCAGCACTAAACCAAAACCTTGCCAGTCAACTTCTACAAGGAAACTCTCTTCCCTGTTAAGTTTTCAATCAGAAAGAACCAGGGAGTTAATGAACATGCAAACGGCTTGAGGAAGCAAGACACCCACACGCCCAGCAAGCTGCAAGCTAATAATTACAGTCCCTGTGTACCAGGAAAGAGGTCAGCCTCTCCAGCAGTCAAGGAATTGGTGACTCGGACCACACATCAATCACCATTCTCATCAAAGAAGAAAGAGGTGAAGCCCGTGGGCAGCCCCAGCTCTTCATTTGCTAAAGCACCTCCTCTGAGCACAAGCTCCCCTTGCCCGGCATGCTAGGCTGCGAAACGTGGCAAATCTTCTTATTCTAGTGAACTCGGGAAGTAACCAAAGAGTACTAGACTCTGTGGAAACCGTGATAAAACAGTGCACCTTGACTAGCTGCAGGATTAACTAAGCGTTGGACTCTTCAGAGTAAATCTTGTTTAGTTCCTCTGATGAAGCCATAATTTAAGGCTGTAATTTAGATCAACCAGATTTATTAAATTTTGTCACCATGACTTACTGCATTTAAAACTGACAATCTTTCTCCTTCCATAAAGTATAATAAAGAATCCAAGAACAAACTGGCAGCTGTGTTAACTGTTGTAGACACTGCACTTAGCATCTTGTGAAAGGGAGCCAGAGTGTGGAGTACTGCACACTACTAAACCACGAAGGAGCCATTCCTAATGGCCGAGGCCCAGCCTTCGAGGGGAGAAGGTTACCAAACGCCCGAGCCCACCCAGAGCTTGTACTTCTACTCCATTCCCAGAGCTTGCTGTAGTCAAGGTTCGAACCCCTCCCACCCTTCAAGACGCACTTTCTGTGGGTGGAACAAGGGTACTCAGCTCCTCGGCTGCACTGGGCCCTGCTGGCAGCAGACACTGTCCACTAGGACGTGCCATTTCTGCACACAGACTCGTCACCACGGTGGCTTTCACACAGGTTTTGGATCAACCCACCCAGTGGCTTGGTGAGAAGCTTCACGACTCGCTCAAGGCCTCAGACCTCTCAAGAGGGAGATTACGGTCCTTCGCAGCTCAGAGCTGCCCAGGGTCCCTGTGCTGGTTGGCAGAGAGGGCCTGCCTGAAGACGCAGCCAATTTAAAGTTGTGCGGATGTAAGAGAAAGGCAGCCAGCCCGAGGACCCTGAGAAAAAGACGTGGGCCAGCACTACCCTTCCATGCCCAGTTTCAGAGCCCAATAAATTCCCTTTGGGCTTGTACTGATTTGACTCGAGTTCTTAAACATTGTGCAACTCGGAGAGGCCTGGGGCTGAGGCTGCAGTTCCAGGGCAGCGTGTGCTCTCAGTGTGCCCAACACCCTGGATTCTTCTATCCTATGTGCGTGCAGCCCAGCTTTGGCTTCCCCTCTAGCAAAGACGGAAAGGCAGTGTCCTCTGCAGGAGCCGCAGGTCTCCACAATCAGGACGCTTCCTGCTCAGCCCAATGGTCCCCTGCTCCTCCCTGACACCACGTGCACACTGCGCATGCTCAGGTGTGTACCCTCCTCTGCGAGGGACATGCCCTACACCGGCATGCTGAGCTTGCCCTAGGTCTTTACCCAGCATAGCCAACCCCGCTCCCCCTGCCCAGGAGCACCCAGGAGCCGCCGGCAGCCTTGCATTCGGCTATGGTCCACTGCTGCCGGGTGCGTTTCCGAGGTGGGCTCTGGTCCCTGTTGTGCACATGCTCCGGCATTCAGTAAAGACCCTTGAAAAAATGGAACACCCAGACCCAAGGCCCAGGGGAGCCAGCCCGCCCTTTACTGGAGGGCGAGGCCTACAGCAGTGGCAGTACAACCATTTAAAATGAGTTAGAATACTGCTGCCCAGGGAGTCCCGAGGCACACGCGGAATGACCACAGTGCACTTTGAATCCCAAGGGCTGGTGGCTTCTGCCTGCCACCATTCCTGTGCGCTCCCTCCTTCCACCTCAGCAAGGCCTGCACGCTTTCTTCCTTCAGCAGAAGGCAACAAATGCATGCTCCCACCAGCAGCGCAGACACTGAACCACGGTGCGTCCAGGGTAAAGCCTGACCTGACGGGCCTTCCCTGAAAATGGAAGATTTCAGGAGCCGGGAAGAAGCAGCCGCAAGAGACGCCTCTCTGTGTATCCGGCAAGAAGCAGAGCTTAATTTGCACACAGGGCAGAGGAAAAGCAAGGAGAGGCTTCAGCGCTCGGAGACCTGCTCACCACCGGACCTGTGGTGATTCAGCCCAACTCGCAAGTCCCAGCTTCACCATCTCCAGCTCCGTCTGGGAGCCCCTCGGCCGAGACTGGCTTTCCTGGCTACAGAGCAGCCAGTTACATTTGGTGATTTGAGTCACTAACAATTCACATTTTGAATTCTAGTTGATTAAATACTCAATGAATTTCTTCTAGGCTTGGGCTACATTGCTAGACCCAATTCTAGGACTAGAGACCATCAGTGAGTGTGAGAATCCTAGGACCTAGATCCCCTGCCACTCTGGGTGCAGACCTGACGTCCTGTGTGTCTGTGCTGGTTTCGCTATGGGGGAACACACGTTTTCATGGGACACATTGGAGATATAGTGAGTAAGCGTCAACCTTCACAAGATGCTATACCAGAAAATACGCAATAAGCTGGGCGTGGTGGTGCATGCCTGCAATTCCAGCACTTGGGAGGCTGAGGCAGGAGGACTGCTGTGTATTCAAGATCAGCATGGCTATACAGGGAGTTTGAGGCCAGCATGAACTGCAAGGCAAGATCCAGCTTCAGAAAACAAAGTAATAAACATATACCCAGAGGTTTCCACCTTGTGTAGGTTGATGGGGGTGCAAGAGTGTGCTTCCACTAAGAGGCCTAACAAAACGAGAAGTTCTGAGGCAATCAGTATTAGAGAACCCTGAAGCAAGAGGAGCTATGGAAACCACCTCTCCCCACAGCTCTGTCCATGAAACACACCCAGGCCCAGCCGTGCTATGGGGCCCGCTGGAGTCACCCCCACCAATGCAGGCTGGCTGGGAAAGCGAGCGCAGGACTCAAGTGCAGGACTGGGACCTAGGAGGGCGTGGCCCGCCCCCATGCTGAGCCTGCACTTCTAAGAGGGGTCTCCTCCACAGTCACTCTGCTGGTGAAGAGGACTTCCGCCACAGTTTCCAACACGTCAGAGCTAGGACCTATTCCTCATGCTGTGTGTGACCTTTCCTGTCCTAACAGGGAGGCAGTTTCCACATTGGGAGCCCCATCCTGGGGACCAGGGGCAGGTCCATTAAAAGCCCAGCTGCGCAGCTCTGCACGCTGGTCTCCTCTGCGGTGTCCTCACCTGCACAAGGGTGAAACTTCCCGGGCTGAGTTCAGGGCGCCACAGACTTTGTGGGTACTCAGTGTCCCCTTGTAGTGTGACAACAGCAGGCACTACACAAATGAACAGAGCGCATGGTTCCACAAAGCCTATTCACGTAAACAGGTCCCAGGCAGGATTTGGCCCCCGGGCACTCGCTTGCAGACCCCTGGCTTACCTCCCCCTTGGCACCTTCTAGTTCGGATAATGAGACCGCTTGAGATTCACGGGCCTTAATGAAGTGACTAAAGGCTAGAGGGTCCTAGGCCGAGATGAAAAGTTCAGGAAATAACATGACCACTCGTCAAGTGAGGGTGACAAGACTAATACCATGCTAACGGCGTCTAGCTTCAGTCTCAGAGCAGCTGTTGCTGGAGCCTCCACTAGGAATCCTTTGTACAGGCAGAGACCCTGAGAGCTCTGGTGTAAGTAGCCTGCTGGAGGTGCTGGAGGTTCTGCAGCTGCTAAGTGGCAGGGCTGGGACTGAACTGCTGCGTGACCCCAAGCCCTTGACTGAAGCTGCTGGCTGTGGGACCAGCCCAGAGCTCCAGAAGCCCAGCTCACCAGCCACCCTGCCCCCACCCTGTTGCTCTCCATGTGTGTGTGTGGGGGGCTCTAGAAGTTCACGTGAGAAAGCTGTGTATGCCACATAAATTAGAAGGTTGGCCTAAAAATAACACAGGAGTTCACTGCTCCGGCTGACAAATTGCTTTTTAATGCATGATGGCTGACTTCTGGGCGGCGCAGGCCGGCTGGGCCAGAGTACCTGCAGCAGGCCTTATTTGGAGGTGATGGCGGCGCTGGATCTGCAGATGCAGCCTGCAGTGTGTCAGCCAGGCCAACACAGCCATTTAAAGACTTCTTTGAACTAAGGGAAAAGAACCACAAAGGGCCCGTGTCTTACCACAGTTTAACACAGTGGAGGGAACAGTAAACAAAACTCTCGGGGAACAGCGACCTTGGGAAACCGAAGGGCAATCTGGGAAGTGCAGGCAACAGCCGGCCCACCTCCCAGGAGCACCTTGGCGTGAGATGCCAGCCCAGCCGGTGGACTGTGTCCTCCCTCAGACTTCCAAAGCCCCCGGTAGTGCCACAAAGGGCCGCTGCCTCCTCGGCCTTCCGACAGCGGTGGGGAAGGGTACAGCCACACAGGGCTGCATCTCCCAGGCCACAGGCCCTTCTCCTGCTTCGCGGCAGACAGCCACATTCTCTGGAGAGTGCTGGTGTCCACAGCAGCACAGTGGAAACATAAACGGCACCATCCACTAAATATTTAATGCTCGTGCCTTCGCTTGCTGGGCATTAGGCAGGAGCCTCATTACTAAAACCTTCTTTCATCTCCTCTTTTATTTATGAGCCCCATTCCTCTCCGTGAACACACAGCCAGGCGCAGACAAACTGAAGTCACCCCTACACAGGACAGGAGGCGGTTCGAGGCCACAGCACCAGAAGTGAAGGCGAGTTGTCCACAGGCAAGAGGCTGCGCTCCGGTGCCAGATGTGACACACGGTGGAGCACAGCTGACAGGAGGAGGCCTCGGGAAGAGGCTCCGTGGTGGTGTCTACAGACACAGTGGTATTCAGGGGGAGGTGTCGTGGCTCGTGTCCAGATGTCCCCGCGAATCCTTGTGCAGTCAGAGGGCTTGAATCGAGTGTGTGGTTGGTTCACGGTGCGCTGCTGGGAATACGGGTGCTGGTGGCTGCGTCAGCCCTCTGACTGGACTGGCCCCGCCCTAACCCAGCAGCCTGGACACAAAGGAAGGGGCAGGAGAGGCTGGCCTTGCTGCTTGCTGCCTTCGCTGTCTTCTGCCCATCATGAACTGCTCTCCTCTGAGAAGCCACCCTGCCTTGGACCCGTGATTGATCACGGATCGAAACCTCTGAAAAACGTAAGCTAAATAAAAACCCCTTTGCAGTTAACTTTGGGTGTCAGCAATGACGACAGTAACTGAGATGGGAGGGGAGCAAGGCACAGGGCCCTGGGCGCATCCTCACCTCCTCGGGGGCGACACCTAATCGTTATCTCAGCATGCTAGACACGGCCCAGCCACAGCTTGCCTCGGTGGGCTTCTGTTCTCCCGCACAGCTCACTCTCTGAGCCCGGCTCAAGTGTCACCACCTTTGGGAAGCTTCCCCACCCTCCTCCCAAGTCCAACTGAATCATTCCTTCCACTGGAATCCCCTGTGTCCTGATCAACCTATGAGAGCTTTGATCTAGCATGATGACTCACAGACCACAAGCATGAGTAGTACAGCTGAAAGTAAGACTCGGGTCCAACTGCTTCAGTTTGATCCAACTATCAGCTGTGTGGTCCTGGGCTAGTTACAGACCCTCTCAGCACCATATTCATTTATCTTGAAGTGGAGCGATGGTGGGAGCCCACAGTACTGTCCCGAGATATGCGCCTTGGTACTTGACGAATACTGGATGGGATGCTGTCCCTAAGGGTGAGGCACACACACACACACACACACACACACACACACTCACACACAGTCTGAAAGGCCCATTACTTCTTCCAGCTTCCCATTCAGGCTAAGAAGCTGTCAGCTTTGTGGGCCAAGCTCTAAGCCTTTGCTCGCAGTGAGTAGGGTCACTGTGAAGGTCACGGTGCTGTTCTCTCGCTCCACGCTCTTCCCTCACACAGCTTGGCAGGGAGGTGACTGGGCACGCGACCAGCTGGCCAGCCTCCTCTCTGCATGCACACCTGTGCTGGCCAGCCGCTGCTCCCTCTTCCTGTCCATGTGTGCAGACAGAAGGGCAGGAGGCTCTTGAGAGCTGCCTCTACATCCAAGGCAGAGTGGCAAACCCACGACACGCGTGCTTTTCTTTTAAGACAAAAGATGTCAATCTATGAGCTGTTTCTTCTAAACTACAACCTCAGTGTATAGAGCAGCACACAGGACAACTCGGGCCCAGCAGGACTGAGTGGCTTGTGGGTCACTGTGAGATCCTGTCACGCTACTCAGAGCAGCGCATAATTCAAAATCTAACCATTGTGTACTTCTGCAATTTTCTACTTAGTATTTCCAGACTACAGTTAACAAGCAACTGTGGAAAAATGGACCCAGGGAGAAGAGGGGGTGATGACATTGATCCCAGTATTGCCTCTTTCTCCTTGGTGACAGGAGCCCAGTTTTTACAAATGGAGCTGACACCCGCACCTCCCAGCTTCTCTGGAGACCTGGGCACAGGTCCATTTCCAGCCAAGGGGAAGGGTGTGGTGGTGGACAGGGCAGACAGTGGATGCAGCTGGGACCATGCGTGACCTTGGGGAAAGAGGCCATCTGGTAGGCTGGCAGGGCAGGAGGAAGAAAGCAGGCCTGGCACCATGAGCCCGCAGAGCAGCCCCCACCAGCACCAGCACGCGTCCTCCGTGGGGAAGGAGACTGCCTGAGTCACTACGCCACTGTGGCGCACAGCCCTGGCCTGCACGGCCCAAATCAAGGGCACACGGGTGCGCACACATGCATATGCACACACACACACACACACACACACACACACACACGGGAACAGTATTAACAAACTGTGGTGTGCAGGCCTAATCCAGCCCACCCCTTGTCTTTGTGAGCCTGTGACCTAAGAGGGATTTGCACAGGTGAATGTTTGCAGTCACTGGAGGACAGGAGAACAGTGACTTTTAACATCCTCCGAAGCCCGCCAAATTCACTCACTGGAGAACCTGAATTACAAAAAAGGCATCCAGTCAACTATTATCATTATAGTTTGAATTCTGTCAATAGAAAGTGTGTAGAAAATTGTTTTCTCATTATGCAAGTACAGTACTATGTACTAGACTTGCGTGTGCCTGCCAACTTGGAAAACCTCAATGGTACCTGCCACTGTACAGATAAAGTCTGCTGACCCATAATGTAGAAGAGGCCCCAATACATTTTGTGTCATAAGGAAAATGGAAATAAATGGCAATAATTATCCTAATAATATCTCCCAAAAAGCCTGGAAGAGAATTACCCCATTATGTATATTCAGCTTTGTGAACTAGAACAATCCCACAGTGAAGCATGGCTCAACTCTTCATTGACCCAAAGAAATAACATTTTAACAGCATTAACAACACGGTGGGAGCCACTGAAACTGCAAATAATCTGGTGTGGGAAGGCAGGACGAGGCCCCGCTGCCTGAAACAGTCCAGTTACCTCAGTCTGGAGAAAAACATTCTTCCTGGACTGGGTGGGCTATGAGTCGCTAGGCAACCTTGTGTCTTGCAACTTTGCAAAGATATAAATAAACACCACTACTGTGGTTCTGGGATCTTTTCGCGAACTAGGCAGACGGGCGACCACCTGACCCAGCTCTTGTCTATCGTTTCCTCCTTCATTCCTGCCACCATTTCTCCCCGGGGTACGCCGGATCGCACTAGAGACCAATGGGTCCCTACACTTTCTTGGACATCTCCACTTCTTTTCCCCTTCTTGGACACCAGGCGGGAAAAGAGAAACACAGCCGCATAATGAAGACACTCACGATGGATCATCTCCAAGGTCTCCCCTGCCACTCCACTGGTTACAGATGCACTTCCAAGGCCACCTAATCAGAAAGAGGCAACACAGGAGACAAGGCATTCTGGCCAAAGGCCCATTTGTTTCAGGCCCCTCTGGAGTGCTTAGGTGAGCAAGCCAATGTCCACCACGACGTCCCAGGGCAGATCCACAACTGACTTGGTTACGTGAGATCAGACGAATCAGTGTCACCCGAGCAGAGTCCACTCGTTCGCCTACCACACACCAGGTCTTACCAACACTTCATCTACGACCAAACACAGTTCCATGACGGCGGGCAAGCTCTCACACGGGTAGCACCACTTGCCGCTGAGCTGAGTTTCAACCTCTTCAACAAAAGAAAAATTACATGGCTGAGATGAAGCAGCACCTCCCAAGCTTTCCAGGCAATGGTGCCAAGTGTTGGGCTGGTGCCCACATCATCCTGCCAGCCCGTGCCACGCCTCCCTCCCCTCTCTAGCTGGACACACTCTAATCTACAGGACAGGACAGGCTGTTTCAGACACCCAGCTGGGATCGCATCAGGAGTGTGGGCTACTTGGCAGAGGCAAGGGATTCTCTGCTTGGCACTCAGCACGGGCGATGGGGATAGCAAGTGACCAGCCCGAGTGGGTGCCTGGAGGTGAGCTGCGTCCCTGGCTGAGCACCAACCCCTGTGAGACGACCACCCAGCCCCAGCCCCAGGCCCCTGGAAGGCAAGTCAAGGGGACAGAATGAGCAGTGGCTCAAAAGATTTCAACACATCAAGAAAGGAGGCGCAGGCCGGGGCTCACGAGCATGCTGGACAGGCCGGGAAATGAGACTCATTCCCTTGAAGGAGCCAAGGTCTTCTGCCAACCTCTGGACCCTTGTGTCTCCTCCCCAGTGCCTACACTGCAGTCCTAGCTCCTGTGGTGACAAGTGGGGCCTTTGGAAGGAGATGCAGCAACAGGGATGGAGTCCTCAGGCCAGGGAGTGGTACCTCAAACAAAAGAGACCCCACATAAGGACACAGAGGGGGTGACACTGTCTACGAGGAAGTGGGCCTCATCAGACACTAAGTCTGCTGGCACCTGGCCCTTCCTGCCTCCAGAACCGAGACATCAGCTGTTCAGGGGCACCCAGTTCATGATGTTCTGTTGTAGCTTTTCTCCAGGTTAGGCAGCCTCAGGCCCGTCCTGGGAGGGTCCTGCAGAAGGCCCTCGGGAAGCACTGTAGTCCGCCCTGTTGAACAGACTCACAGCACATGCTTAGCCTGACCAAGGCTCTGGGTTCAATGCTCCACACCCAAAAGAAAATAAAAACCTGAGGTGGCATTTAGTCAAGCTTATAGTATTCTTCCAAAACCTGCAAGCCTACAGTGCCATAGTTGCCAGAGGAGCGCTGAGCTGGCTGTCCACTCGGCCTCCAGTGCTCTCTGTTGCCTCGTGCACAGTGGTTTCTGCCTGCGGCCTGCATGGCCTGTCGATCGCCACCAGCTGTTTGGACCAGAGCTCCAGCAGGTAAAACCTCAGGACTATTCCTGCACGAGTAATGCAATGGACGGCATAAAAAAGTAAGCCATGCCTCAGGGTGTGCAGAAGAGCCTGTGCCCGCCTCTCTTTCCTCTAGAAAGACACTCTCATCTCCACGAGTACACGCTGACTTCTCCCCACTTGGAGAACATGCAATCCCTTGCTCTACTTCAAAGCAACTACTCCAACAACATTAGGTGTAAGGTCCAGGTAGCCTTCGGGGTCAGGCAGGGCAGGAAGTTGGGGGGCTGGGCAGCCTTTTGTTCTTGGGGAAGAGTTTTCAGTAACAGAGGAAAACATAAATGTATGTTTTACTGCCCTCTGAGTTCTAAAGCCAGTGGAGGGAGTTGCAGTGGATTTTAAAAACCCTTAGATCCCAAGTCAATTCCCAGAACAGCTGCGTCTGATCAGCCATCCGAGGCAGGAGAGTTCAGCAGCTCAGGGTCTTCAAAGAAAACCATTAGTTGGGGGGCAATTTTTAAAAGGTGATGAAACACTAATGCACACTTGCGCTGCAACGCCGCCTCCCCCCAGGGGTTACAAACCGCCACCCAGGGCAGTGGTCGCTGACCTTGTTCTGCAGTAAAAGAAATTATGGCTCAGAAATGTTAAGTACAGGGACTTAGCGAGGTCAAGATGCTTATTTGTTTTCCCATCCATGAGGACAAAAGGAGAGAGTAAATAACGAAAACCATTTTAGAATCTCAATTAGCTAATAACATTCTTGCGGTTGCCACATCAGACATCGGCCCAGGTACCAGTCATTCCAAATCAATTTAGGGAGCTTCTACAAGGAGATAAGTGCTGTCATTGAACAGGCGTCTCAAGGACGTAGCTCCTGCTTGCTTTGTTTCGGTTCGAAACTGGGAATTGGACTCAGGACCTTGTTCTTGCCAGGCAGACACTGTGCCACTGAGCCACAAACCCGGCCCAGGCCCCTGCTGTTAAAGGACTGAGAAGAATGGGTAGAAAGAAAAGAAATAGTTCAGGTTTGCAGAAGCACTGTGAGAAAAGTTAGTGTAAGCCGCACAGCCAACAAAAGACGTGGGCCTGGGAGGTGGGGACAGAGCAGCTCAGGGCGGCAAGAAGTCCTCCTGCAGGAGGGCATTTAGGCTAAGACCACAGAGATAAGACCCTGCCGCCTGGTGGAGTTCTGGCGGAAGCTCACTCCAAGAAGAATAAGCACAGGGGCCCAGACCTAGGCCAGAAGCCCGGGCGCTCTTCAGGAGCAGGCGAGGGCCACGCCACGCTGGGGCAGGAAGGTCTCGAGTGTGGTAGCATTTGGGGTTTTTCCCTATCGCAGTGGGAAGCTGTCCAAGAACACACAGGGGCAGTCTCGGGTGTGAGCCAAGCTTTCACACTCTGTGACTAGCAATCAAGGTGAGAAGCGAGAGTAGCGTGGGCAAAGCCTGCCCCTGGGGCAGGGCCAACAGTTGGGCTCCCGTGGGGTGTATGGGTGCCCGTCCTATCACTTATTGAGATGGAACTTACAGGGTTGTTTTTTTCATGTATTTAGGACAAAGTCTACAGGGTCTCACTACATAGATCAGACTCATAGTGATTTTCCTGTTTTCACCCTCCCAAGTGCTGGGATTCTAGGTGCGAGCCACCACACCTGGTCTCAGTCACCACCGCAGTGTGCCTCTGGGGCAGGGCTGGCACAGCACGCTGAGGATTGAACCTGGCCACTGGTGTACAGAGGTCCCATGTGTAGAGTCGATTACTGCTGACAAATGTCCATGTCTAAGAAAGTACACTGGGCCAAGACGCAGCACCTTCCCAGCATGGCAGAGGGTGCCTCAAGACCCCTCCGGCCAGGCTCCCCTCCCCCAGCACACCTGCACCTACATGCCTGAGGTGGAATGAGAGATAGCCCTTACTCCCACTAGACTGGAAGGCTGTGTAGGGAAGACAGAAAGGTCGAGGATGCCGCAGGCATTCACCACAAGCAGCTGGGCAGCTGCAGGTGCCATCTGCTGACACGGCGAATGCTCAGAACCCAGGAGCAGCCTAGAGTGACGCCTTCATGCATCAAGTCTGAGCGGTCTGCTTCACAGCAAATGAGAATGCCAAGAACTGAGATGGGCCCAGCCAGCCCAGGTGCAACCCTCACAGATCACAAGCCTGCTGGAAAAACGCTGTGTCTGTCCCAAACACATACATTTTCTTCCTCCTCGCCTCCTCCTTCTCCTCCTCATTGCTCTAGGCCTTATAAGGTGTCTGGAGATGGTTCACATGCACCTGCAAGGGTGCGTGTGGACTGTATGAAAGGGGTGTGTGCCCTTTTATCTCAGGACTTGAACATCTTTGGATTTGGGGGTCCAAGCAGATGGACCAAGTCAGTTCCCAGAAGAGCTGCGTCTGGGAACCAGCTCCTCATGGGCAACAAGGGATGAGGGTGAAAGTCCAGAGCTCAGAGAGGTCCAGGCTGTGGATATAAATATGCTGGTCAACACTGTCTGACAGCGCAAAGCCAGGGACTAGGTAAGGCACAGTGAGGTCAGCAGGCAGCCACTGAGTGTGGAGGAGGGCTGGGAGGAGGAGCTGCTCTCTACAGGACCAGGAGAGAAGAAAGGGCGGCAGCATGGACCAGGGTCTGAGGAAGATAAGGGGCAGAGGACACTGAGCCAGCAGAAGAAACAAGCAAAAGGAAGAAGGTGAGCCAGCAGTGTGGTCTCTGAAGCCAGGGGGTAGGGCTTCCCCGCCGCATCTTCAACTCACTCCACCCTCCCTAGAATTAACTGTAGGGTGACCATCACCAGGAGTTCTACCTCCTAGAGGAGGAAATCAAGGTTCAGAGATTCACTTTGTCCCAGTGCTCCTAGGTGCTGGGGCCCCCACCCTGAGGTGTGGCAGCCCCTCCCCCCGTGTGTTCTGCTGTGTACTGAGGGTGAGATGGGACGGGGTCTGTGGGACCCCAGAGTACAGAACATGCAAGGTCAAAGCTGAACAGACTCCACTCGTCTAAGGCTTCTCAGAGCCTTTCATGTATAAAGAACGTTAGTCCTTTGAGAGAGATGTAGATCTCATGTTCTGAATATGCACGGGAGCCTTCTCTGGACCCCCCCCAAGAGAACCCAGCTAGCCGGCCCAGGAGCAAGCACTTCAGAGCAAGCCCACGGGCTCTCACAGTCATTTGTCACCGGTGTCCCCAGAAGAAGGGTTGGCATGGGCATTCCATTTCACAGATAAGGAAGGCACAGCTCCCGAGGTTAAGTGGTTTGTCCTGTATCACAATCCAGCAGCAATTAAGCAAGAAAAATCAGTAGCACTGCATATGCCCGAGAGCAGGAAAAATCAGGCCAAGCCCAGGGAGACCCGCTCTGGAGGCTCAATGGGGCTGCGTCTCCACCTCTCTGCTTACAATGTGCACAATGGCCTTCTGAAAGACTCCCCAGCTCAGGGGGTGCAAGGGAAGGAAGAGAGTCCACAGGGGCTGGGGTCCTTACACCCCAAGCTTGTGGTGATTCCACAGGGGGCTCTAACAGGCAGAGAGAAAGTGGCTCTAAAGCAGTGGGAAGGGCTCCTGGAGGACAGAGGTGCCTCCGGGTCCCCAAAACTGGATGGGGCTGGACATATCCCATGAGGCCATCTCCTCTCAGGATCATCTTTGTGCTGTGCTGGGGTCCTCCCTTCTTGGGCCCTAAATCCCATCACAGCTCAGCACCGACAGGCTCTCCGGGCCTGCAGCCTGCTCAACGCCACTGTCTCCTCCCTGAGGAGAAGACTTCAGCAGGGAGGGGCTGCGACTAGGTCTGGAGAGTACCGCTGATACCTTCCAGCCAGCCCACAGGGCACAGACTCGTGGTGGGCATCCGTGGCCCAAGTGCCACTCAGCCTCCGGGGACACCCTCCCTGAGCTCACTCTTCCCAACAGCATGGACTTCTTGGGGTACAATGATGACTTTTAAAGGACAACAGTGAAGCCCTGTCAAGCTATAGTCTGAGAGTGCCCCTGGGGTACATATGACCCTGTGACCCCAGGCCTCTGCATAGGATGGCTGGGAGGGCCACTGTGGCGGACGATTTCATGCACAGAAAAGTCAGAGAAAGATGTGTTCCACTTTGAGTCCCCACTGGCCACACTCAGCAAATTCCCGGCTCTCCTCCTGCTTCCCACTGTTACCATTTAAAAAACCCCACAGTGAGACCTCTTCTCAGGGCTGGGTGGCCCAGCGGTCCCCATGATGGTTTGCCTGGAATCCAGCACAACAGATCCCTGCTCATCCCGAAAGCCTGTACAGAGCCCTCATCATTATGAAATAAACCCAGTGACGGCCCATGGCCCCAGTGAGCCCAGAGTAACCTTCTGCAAATGTGTGAGGAGCCCAGCAGTCCTTCCTGGAGAGGAAAATAGTAAGAGGCAAAGGTGCTACAAGAAGGCCACGCGGTGCACCCTAGGGACCGCACAGATAACTCCACACACAAGCTGGCGGCAGTTCTCACAGGGCTACGCTTCAGGGAAATGACTCCTGAGCTTTCCCAGACACTGCAGCCCCGCAGTGCCTGCGTCTGCTCCCCGCACCGCCCTGGTGTCTTCCATTCTTCTGGAAGTCATCCAGATTACAATCTTTGCAAAAAAAAAAAGCAAACGCAGAAAAAAAAGAAAAAAGGCCTTTCTCTGCTTGTCACAGAGAGCAGCAGGATATGAAGACAAGATCTCCCCCTACACATGCATACCCTGCATGGTAATCAAATGTTAAGTATCCTGGAAAAGAATCTCTTGCCATTTAGAATTTGAAGAAAAAAAAATCAAAGAAATGTTAAATGTTACATTTAAACTCTCAGTGCAACTCCCATAAAGTTCCATTATATTCAACTAGGATTACCCTTCTGTGACTTGGTAGCTGAAGACATTATTCCCTCTGCTTCCTCTCATTTGCTTCAGAATATCACACTGAGTTTATATCCTCCCAAAGCCCTCCTGCTTCACTATGCAGCTAGGAAGTGCTTAATGTGACCGGATTGCTTTCAGGAAAGATTAAGAAAAGTATCTTGGGGACGCAGCTTCTTTGAGGTTTGGTTTCCACACCTATTAAGAACCACAGATCTCTGCACACACAACCACACACAGACCAGCCGTGTCCTTGAGCGGTCCCTGTGAGGCCTGTGATGGCCCATTCTTTGCATGCTTGGTGCTTTAGGATAAACCCCACATAAACTGCCCTGGCTTCTCTGCAAGCAACCCTGCAAAGGCTGTAAGCCGCCACCACCAGAGTGGCTAGCACTAGACTGAACCTTTGCCTGACTCTCATTCTGCATCTGTGTCCCCCAGGGGAACAAGCCTGGCTTAAAGGAAATCTGGGGGGAGACAGCCAAGAGCTGCTCCTGCTGGGCTGGGGGAAGGCAGCTTGAGAAATGCACCCTAACACCAAGGCCCTTCTTGAAAAGCTCAGGAAGAAGGCAAGAGTTGTTTCTGTTTCTTACATGGATATACAAGCTCTGAAAAAAAAAGGCAGAAAACACAAGGCTTGTTGATGCAGCAGCCTGAAAGGCCAGGTGAGCTCGGTACCCTGAAGAAAGCCTGCCCAGCAACAGAGCTTGCTTGTGTTACATGCAGAGCTGGGAGCCATCTGAGGCTGATTCAGGAAAACGCTAGAATCTCCTGGTAATTTCCTGCAGACAGGATGCTTAATCATCTCCAAGCCACCACGCCGAAAGAAGAGAAAAACCACAAGCCCAACGATTCACACTCTTCAAATGAGTTTGCTTTCTGACCAGAACCGTGTTTTTGCACTCGAAAAAGTTGGAATTTTTTAACAAAGTGTTATTTTCCTTCACACAGAAGGAAAAGCCACTCAGAGAGTCCCGATTCCTGCCCTGCATTTCTGGAAGCATCTGCCGGGTCAGTGGCCTCTCAGAAACCTGGGGAGAGGCTGGCAGTCCTGGCCTAGAACCTAGGACCAATTTCATTGGCCACACCCACCCCAGTGCCTCGCTTCGGGCCCAGGGGAAGACGATTTATAGCAGGAGGAGAGAATTAGCTCTACATACACATTCTTCGCAGCTCTGCTCACCTGCCACCTCCCCCTGAATTGCCCAGTGGCCAGGAAGACTTGGCCCCGGCTGGTTTGGAAAGGAAAGCCTCAAGCCTGGAGCCAGATTCGTTCTGTCTGTACAGACAGGGCCAGATCTATCTCTCCAGTTACTCAACTGGTTGCATAGATAAAAACATCTGTCTGCAGAAAGCAGGGAACTCAAAGTATACAAATGATTCACACCACCTAAACAACTGCAAGTAAAAGCCAGCCCTGCAAAACGAGGGCTGCGAGGAGCCAGAAGAATTTAATATGGGAGGAAATGGAATTTGGCAATCCACGCATCAGATGTTGCTCGACTGGGGAGGGCATGTCTTCCAGCTGCCGCCCCTTAAAATTTAAAAGACAGAAATAAAAATTAAACGCTGGCCCTCGACATTAGCTTCCAACTTCTCCCTTAGGAACAAACACGGGAACAGATGGGGGTGGGGGCTGCATCTTTTAAACTTCGTTCACCCACTTCTCCCAGGCTTTCACGACTGCTCTGCTTTAAATCATTCCCAGGAACCCCAGATTCGTGTGACCCATGTCTGCACCCGGAGGGGCCCGGACGCAGCCTCCAGAGCTCACTCCAAACGGAACCACAGCAGGAGGTGGGAGCCAGACCGGGCCTCTCCCCCAGGCCCACGCCCAGAGCCACTCAGCAAAGCAGAGTCGCTGCATCACAGAAGCCCGCAGCAATGAGAAATAAAACAGAATAAGCATGTACAGTCCTCGCAAAACGAGCCACGTTTGCATCTTCGGGGAGGCAAGCCCACCAGGTAAAGGGAGAAGGGAAGACAGTGTTTTAACATGGCCCTTCCTGATGCGTCAGACACCGCTCCTGGGGGTTGCCGAAAGTAACTAAATGGGTCAACAGCAGTAAATACATTTTAAATATTTAAGAGAAAGGGATTATAAATAAACACTGTCTAAAAAGCAAATTCTGAGCAGTTAAATATTTTCCCCCTGAAGCAGTCCTCACCCAGTAACAGGACTGCCACTGTGGGGAATAGAGCATTTGCACGAAAGCCGTCGGACCCTGGGGCCTGGAATCCCACCCCGTGGCGGGCTTGAGTCCCACGCAAGCCCGCGGGGGGTGACAGGGAGCGCGAGGCCCTGGTGGGCACTTACCGAGGTCCGGCCGCGCCTCGCCAGGGCCGGGGTACGCAGGATAGGGTGCCGCAGACGTGGAGGAGCTCGCTACGCAGCCCTAAGGGGCTCAGGCCGCCCGGAGCGCGGGGCCCCAGGGGGCGCTGCCGCGGCTCGGGGCGCGGGCGGTGACATCGCGGGCGCAGCCGCGAGCTCAGCTGAGGCTCCGGGTCGGGGAGCCGCGCTGGCTCTCAGGGCCGCTTAAAGGGGCGCCGCCCCACCTCCCGGCCCGCCCATTGGACAGCGCCGGGGGCCTCGGACCAATCGGAATCCTGCTCCCAAACTGGAGTCGCCGGGGAGCTGGGCTTTAAAATTGGAAGGGGCTCGGAGGGGCGCAGCAAGCCGCGTCTCCCCAGCAACCCCTGCCGGGACCCCAGATCAAGAGGGAGGAGCGCCAGACCCAGAACCAGGGTCGTGCACCCCCGGGCAGGCGCCCCTCGCTGCCGCGTGGACGCCTGGCGGATGATGGCTGAAAGAGGGGCAACAGCTGTCGCCCACCTGGGAGGCTCTGAGCTGCGCAAGATGGGACCTCTGGCTCCCACAGGCACGAGCCCGGCCTTGGTTTCCCGCCCGCCCGTAACCCGGCTCCTATCTCTAGCGTCTCACAGGGCGGCCGGGCTGGCCTGAGGAGAGGCCATCATCCCGGAGAAACGGCGTCCTTCCTGCCCTCACGAATCCAAGCAGTGGACGTGGCGCTGAGCCCCAGAGCTGCTGGGACTTCCTTAAGCACAATCACAGGGGCCGGCCTCGTGCCAGGTACTGGGGCCACCAATGAATGCGGCAATCCTCCACCGCAGTAGCTGGGCTGGGTGCGGCGCAGCAGCAGTAAACTATTAGGTTAACTGATACACAAGGAAAGTGGTCTGCAGGTTTGTTTGCTGCAACTTCAGAACAGCCAAAAATGTAACTGTCCAACAGAAGGGAACTCGGTTAAATAAATCATGGTACATCCATATACTGGAGTACTATACAGTCACCAGCAAGACAGGGCTAAAGGCGCCCATAGGTGATGTACCCAAAATACGCTATGAAATAGTGCGGACAGAGCCACAGGCATCACCGTTTTTATGAACAAATCTGTGAATGCATAGGAATGTTGTATTTGCAAAAACGGTTGCAGAGGCCTGAAGACAGCATTTGCCTCGCGTGCACAAGGCCCTGAGTTCTATCCTGAGTACCACAAAAAAGGTCTAGAAAAATGCTTAAGAAAACGGTGAATGTTACCACTCCTGACAAGGTGGTTTGAAGACTGAGGTTTCAGACAGGAAGGAGGCTCGATTCCAGGGCATGTCCTGTGTCTCCCCCATGTCTGACTCGGAGCTGATAAGAAGCTCCTGGTTTTGGCCACATGGTGAAAGGAGACAGCTTGAAAACTCCAACTCTTGAAACACCTACATAATAATAAAATTTCTTTTAAGTCATTGCTGACTTCATTAAGGGAGGTAAATGCCCAGGTGGCAACATAAAGAAGCACTAAAAGTAAGAGTGGGGCGGTGCGGGCCTCGGGCTGTGGCTGCAGGCACCTGGCAGCTGCTGCTGGGAGAGGGCTGTCTTAGGTCTCAGAGGCTCTGGGCTTCCTTACCATGCAGGAGACAAAGAAGGCCTTGGGAAAGAAGGAGCAGGGAGTTGGTGTGAGACCCTTGGAGGAAGCCTGGGGTCCTCCCTGGGGGCTCCCTATTCCATGAGCACACAGAGGAGAAAACAGCCCTCAAGCCCCAGAAGCCCATGTGTCCCCACCTGTGTCCTTGGTGGAAGGGAGTGTCCAGCCTTAGCATTAGAATCCCGAGGCCCCAGGCTTTTTGAAGGTGGAGTATGAATAATAAAAGTCACGACTGGTGAGTTCTGAATGGAAGATTAGCATAAAAATTGGTCTTGCTCAGGATATGCCAGAAATACTTCACAGAAGCAAAGGAAAAAGTTCCCCGCAGAGCCAGTTCCCCAGCCTCAGCTGCAGCCGTTCTTGCCAAGCATTAGCTCCCAGCAGTAAATTTCCTAGCACACAGGAAACTGGCAAGTCACAAGTGCACACGGAAGAAGTGCAAAGACACAAGAACTAGAGGTCAGACAGCAACAACACTAGACGAATAACCGCACGAAAGTAGAGTTTAAAATGTGGTAAAGCATTGGGGCTAGAACTGGAACCCTAAGAAAACAGAACGAGATCATCCGTCTCCCAGGATCCACTAAAATAGCAGCTCCAAGCCTAGGCCAAGTAGGAGACTGGGATCTGCTGAAGCAAGGAATACAGGTCCAAGCACAATACACAAAATGAACTGCAGAAGGATTAAGATGCAAAAGAGCGCATGCGAGAGGCTAAAAGACAGAAAGCACAGGTGAAGGCCCAACATACATCTAAGTGGACCTCACAGGGAGCACCGAGAGGAAGCAGAAGGGACACTAACTGAAGAGGTAATGGGGGAGGATCTTCTGGCGTTTATAAAATGCATGCATCACTGCAAGAAGCACGAGGCATCTCTAACAGGATAGCTACCCAGAAGAATATTTGCATGCATTAATTATTCATAAAGTACAGTTAGTGAAAAACAGAAGTGGGGAAAAATGAAAGAGCTTAATAATGCAATGACAGGTAAGTGAACACAAGGCCTTCCATGGTCCAGGAGAGAGGCGCCTTCTGCATTCCCCATGTGCAGCCAAACACATTTCCCTGAATCCTTTACCTACAAACCCAGTGAGTCCTACAGAACAGCAGGACCTGAAGCTGCAGCTGCGCATCATATGTGGTGCCAAGGATGGAGCAAAGTGGTAGAGCTCTTCTAGCAAAGACAAGTACATGCAGCCACCAAGGAGAAGCGGCAAAATGCAAAAACCACTGAAACACCCAGAGCCCGGTGCCCTTGAAAATCTTCCTGTGGTGGTGAAGGTGGCAGGTGGCTGGGCCACCCCACAGAAAGGGAGGGGGAGAGGGAACACAGGTGTCATGGAAACACAGCTGAAGAGCAATCCATGGCCCTGCAGAAAGAGGGGGGACGGCTGGGGGACTTCCTGGACGAAGGTACATCTTTCCGAGGGAGCTGGTACCTTCAGGGCAGAAGACTTTGGAGTCAGGCCTACTTTTAAACACCTGTGGGGTCATTTTCTATCTTGCGACTTCAGCCATGTTCCTTAATGCTGTACACTTCGGGCACCTCACGGGAAACGTGGACTGCTCACTGGCCTTATGGCTGTTCTGAGGTTCAGGAGGGTCCATGACAACAGTTAGCAGGACACCTCGGCTACAATTGATTGCATTAAGCAGGGCCTAATGTATTATTAGGTAAAGTCCAGTGTCGACATAGAATATCCTTTCTGTTTCAAGGAAGTTTTCTTCCTAAAGTTAAATAGGACAGATGTTTCAGCCTATTTTCATGAAACTACCTTGAGAAATACAAAGTGCTTACTGAGTTCCTGCCATTTAAAAAACACATAAAATGCCATCAAAATGCAGAATTATCAGATTTGGTCCTGTTTATAAAACTGAAAATCTGATTTCCAAAAAATAACTAATAAAAACTGTTTGTGTTCAGTGTCGAATAACTGGCTCTTGACAGTGCTAAAAGCTGAAACCATGACCAAGTTCCCATCCGTGTCACTGAGCTTTCAGGTCCCCAGCACACCACCCAGTTGAAGAAATTCAGAACTCAGCAGGGAAGGGTTGCACAACGGCTCTATGAATGGCTGCAGTGACGCATGGGGCAAATTGGTCTATATAACCAGCAATGCAAGCCACATGGGCTTTCACTGGGCGGATAAAAACCGACAGGGATCTAGCTGTCTGTAGGAACGGCCCAAACCAAAGTGGATGAAATTCAGTAACGGCAAAGCCCAGGCCTGCCTCCAGAAGAGGCACTGACCTGTGAGGCCTCAGCGAAGGGGAAGAACCGGGCACAGGTGGGTTCTTGTGCTCATTCCTCCAGGTGCCATTTTGCAAACATCTTTACACAGTGTCCACTGTGGGAAGGGCTTGCCCAGCGGGCTGGTGGGCCGAAT
>NDGN011477852.1:0-10990 GCA_002564285.1 Tympanoctomys barrerae
AATAATAATAATAATAATAATAATAATAATAATAATAAACTTTAAAAATTTTTAAAAATTTAAAAAGGAGTATTTCTTGCATTTTTCCCAAGGGTCCTTAGCCTCTATAGCGGTCACAGGTCTTTAAAGAAAAGACAGGAACTGCAAACACATCTCATATAAGCAGTCAGTCAACCAGCTTCCTTAAGGAAGGACAAATGGTGTTTCCTCCAAAATGTCAAAGATGTGGCCTGGCACTTTTCCAGGAGCAATGAGGGAGAGAGGGACAGAGCACTGCGGTGACAGGGGACTACGAAGGGGCGGCTGGCACAGGGGCGGTGCTTCTGCCCAGCGGGCTGCCAGAACACTGTGGAGATGAAGGTGCCGCAAAACATTTAACTATAAACAGACTGTCAGGAACAATAACTGACAGAACTTTCTATCTTAGCTTAAAACTTCTGCTCTGCTTCAATGTGTTGACTTTTTATTTATTGTTTTACTAAAAAGTATAAAAAATATCTTTAAAAATTCACGAAGGACCAAGCGACAATTTTCCTTCGTATCTCTGCCTCCTAGTCCCACGGCTGCCCACCATGGTTGCCTGCAGCCACCCACTGCTACTGCTGACCCCGCACCTTTCTTGCCAGAGTTCTTGGCATACCTCGGTTCTCCCTCTCTGTGCCGTGGAAGAGGCTATGGTACACACACCTGCCTCAACTTTGATCTTTTAGTTAATGTATCTTGAAGATCTTACTACAGCTAGCACCTGTAAAATGAACAATTGAATTGAAAATCTTTTTAAATTATCTACACTCAACTTGTAAAGACTTTTCCATGCCATAATTCCCAAACCAGTAAAGTTTAACAACTAGCTACAGAGCATTTATGTGCTTGCATGTGCTCATATAATACAAACGTGTAACAATACATGAGGTATTATAACTAGTCTAGAGATAAAGTGCGCGGGAGAGTGTGTGCAGATTACATGTAAGTACTTTACTTTGTGTAAAGGACATGACTATCCACAGATTAGGGTATGTGGGGTCCTGGAGCCAAGCCCACACATTACCAGAGTGGTACGGGAAAGAGGACTAAACCAACATCATTCTGTGTTCTTCTGCCATCTGAGAACTTAAGTTTGTTTCCTTAAGTTTGCTTCTCATAAATGTTGTCGTAGGTACTTGACACCACCCCACACTTTGTCATAAGCTCGCTTATTCCCTACATAAAATGTCAAGCTCCTTTGTTTCTTTGTCACAAGCTAAGCCCATGCTTTGTTGTATTTCTGTAGCTGCACTAAGTCATATCTATCACCCTCCAAGTCACAGAACTAGAACTATGTAACTATTTTCCCTTCCTGCCCTTCAGGGTCAGTGCTCGGTCACATCCTGGGTGCCCACCTGCCGGCCCCCAATAAACTTGCTTATCTCTGCATCCGGCTCCCCCAGGAGACTCAATTAAATAAAAGTGTGCTTGCTGAAACAGAAGGGCAACTATATTGGTACATGGAAAGTTTTCACAGATTTGTTTTTAATTTGCATATAGTAAGCGCATAGATCCCGACCATTTCAGATGATTCTGTTACATACCTTCACGTAACAGCCCCAAATGACACATTTTTGTTGTGTCCCTTCCCAGTCAATTCATACCAGCAACCACCACTCTCGATTTCTTTCACCAAAGATAACCGTTTTCTAATTTCTTTGCATTTTATAATAATATAGATAGCCAGGTCCTGGTAGAGACTAGCGAAACTGTCCAAGAGGCATTCCCGGCCTGCACGAGGACTCCTCGTGAGGTCTCACCCCACCCTGCCGGCACCACCGAGACCAAGCAGCTCTGCGTGGTCGCACACCCCCTCTCCTCTCCTCTCAGCAGAGACAGCCCCTGCAGGGACTCCCCTCACACCCGATCTGAACCTCAGGCTCATTTCTTTGTCACCAGTGCATCTCTACTACCTATTGAGAAAGCACCAATTAAATACCTGTTAAAGCATTTCCCAAAGGCAGCTGGTAATTAGAGAGTAAAAGTGTCCGTTCCCTGACCCACACTTGGAGGTGAGGAACGGCAAACTTCACACTGACAGGAACTGTCAGAGAGGAGGCACGAGGCCTGTGAGAAGACAAGCGGGTGATTCTGGGGTGGGAGTTACGCACAGAGGTCTGTGGCAGACAGCTGGGGTCCTGTGTCAGCCGTGTGATGACAGGAAAAGGTGACAACCCTTGAAGAGTTCATTTCTAAGGTTTTGAAAAAAGAAATCAGAGGCATTTCCTGGGCTTAGCATAAGACTGTCACAGATAAGGCATTCCCTGCAGGACCGGATCACTGGACTGCAAGCTTTAAATAAAAACAGTGAGGTGAGGTGGGTTATCAAGCAGAGTATCTGTAGTGGCTTGGGCTTAAGAGTGAAGAGAGAGAAATGATCAGGAAAACCATCCGATTCAAGGTCTGAAAGAGCAAAAGGCACTGGGAGACGAGAGACATCTTTGGGGAATACTAAATCTGAGCTACACCAAAGGCAAATGGGATCACAATATCAGCACAATAACTTCCCAAGAACAAACAAGCTACCTGAAGAGAAGAAAAATGTTTCAGCGCTGCTGACCAAGCAGCCTGAGTCTGGGGCAGATACAGTCCTTGTCTCAGCAGTGAGCTGGGCTTGAAAAAGTACAGGGAGAAACAATTATTAGCCCACATCTTCTTTGTGGGATCTGAAACCCTCCTGCTGCCTCAACAACCTGGGGCCGCCCTACATTCAGCCATGCAAGCAGGCGGGGAACATAAGGCCACCGGAGACCCAACCTTACGGAATTCCACAGCAAGAAATTTCCATTATTTGGATGGGTAATTCCACTAAATCAGTTTTTAAGAAGCCTGTAGATAAGTGAGGAGTGTCAGTTATTCAATATTTTTCTTTCCGTAGCACATGCACATCCCGGCTATTCTCATTCAAGAAAATAGGTTTCTTTAATTTCCTGTATTCCACCTGGTTTCCATTTTTGCTTACCCAAAAGCAGAAGCTGCCTAGTACATTTAACAATAAGGCATCAAATAGTTCTGAAGCATGAATAAAATTTAAAGGAACAGTAAGATATGGTTTTATATGTTTTGTTACTGAAGGTTTTTTTAAAAAATTAAAAGGCTTCACTGCCAAAAGAATTTATATAAGTCATTCTGAATTCTAGAAAAAAATGTTATTTAAATATTTTATATAGCAAAACCTAGTACAATTCTTGTGTTTTATAAACAGAAATTATATACATCGCACCTCCATTTTAGATAAAATTTCTTTTCAAGCATTAGCTATTTGGTTATTAATACAAAAACAGGCCTTCAGAATATCGCTGCTGTTCTCATCTTACATTCATTTCTGATAAACACATGTGTTTGCCCTGAAAAAAAAAAAAAAAAGTACACAGTACAAAGAAGTACAGTGAGAGCCAGCCTGACAGCTCAGCGGACTAAAGCGCCTGCTTAGGCAGAGCGCAGGAGCCTGCCGTGCCTGCCCCATCCCCGGGCGCACTGAGACAGTGATGGAGACGGCATGATGGCACACACCTGTAATCCCAGCACTCGAGAGGCTGAAAACAGGAGGATCACTACAAGTCCAATCTACATAGTTAAACCCTGTAGACCCTGTAGACCCTGTCCTAAATATAGAAAAAGCAAAAAATAAAAATAAAAAAGTGCAGTGGCACATTTAGGTCCGACTGCAGCTATAACAAGTTAAAATGTATGGTCCTAACGTATTTATCATCTCACAGCCCTGGAGGCCCAAATCCTGACTGGAGCCCCATTGGCTAATATTCAGGTACTGCAAATCTGCTTCCTTCCTTCCTTCCTTCCTTCCTTCCCAGGCCAGCCTCCAGGAGCCACCAGCATCCTTGGCCTACACCGCCCCCTCCCATCTCTAAAGCACCAATGACAGGTCACGTTTTCTCATGATGCCATCTAACTGCTCTAACTCTTCTGCCTCCCTCTCCCCCAGTAAGGATCCTTGGGTGGTGCTGGGCCGGACAATTCAGGACGATCTTCACTTAAAGGTCAGCTGTTTAACAGCCTTAATTCTCTCTGCAACCTCAATTCTCACTAGTACTGTAACAACATATTTAGATTCTGGATTAGGAAGTAGGTGTGGGGGAACCACTATTCTGCCTACCACAGAGATCTGGGAACTGCGTCTCATAGGATGCTCAGTTCAAAGTCCTATGACCTCACACATCTAATAAATGGTTTGATGGCAACATTTAAGGTGAGCCTGGGGCGGGATATAGCTCAGTGGTATAAGCACCTGCCTGGCAAGAGCGTGATCCCAAGTTCAATCCCCAGTACAAAATTAATTAATTAATTAATTATTTAATTAAGGTGAGCCTGCCCATTCAACTGTAGGGGCATTGACAACTTTAGCCTTTCAGACTAAATTGTTCAATCTGGGGTTTTCCACACTGGACACCTGCAGGCCTGCCTCCCTACAAGGCCTGGAATGGACACCGGGAGGGAAGGCGAGCAAGGCAAGAAGCTGCAGTTCACCCAGCACCCACCTGCAGAAGGAGCCCGGGACCAGTATTCCATGAGCCCACACTGTGCAAGCCAGGGTCGTATTCATCTTTACTGATTCCAACACCAAGCTTTGCCCCCTGGATTTCACCCCAAAGATCTGCAGCACACAGAACAGAGGGCTGATGATATACAGGGCCTCAAGGTTAGATGTTCCTATCACCACCATCACTATCGGGACCAAGTAAGGGATCCGCGTGAAAAGGCCAGTGTTGAACTGCGGTCTGCACACTCTTAGCAAAGCTTGCTAATGCACGGGGCATGGTGTCTCACCCAGAGCTAGGGTTCAAAAAAACCTTCCTGCGTGAGTAAAACTCACATATTTTATCACATTTGTCAACCGGACTGTAGCACTAAACCGAAAGACAGAATGGTGAGGACTAAGATTTTGATGTTTTTTAACCCTTCAAATATGCCTTAGGAAATTCACTTTCTAAAAAGCAGCTGTAACTTTCCACAAGTCCACCATGCCTACCGGGTTCTGGTTCACAAGGCTGTTCTATGATAACCACACTTACTGAGGACTTAAGTGAGATAGAGTAGAAATTAGCAGTGTGTATCACAAAAAGCAATAGTAAGTACTGCTGCATCGAACTTATTTCGTATGTGTGTCTATGTTTCTATGTGGAAAGCTGTGATGTAAAAACGAATTCCTTGGATTTCTTGATAAAATGAATTGTGGTTTCATGCATGGCTAAAAAAAAAAAAAATGACAGCTGCTGCTGTAGGAAGGCGCCACTCACCAGGACTCTGCAGTCCTATTCTTTATTAACAGAGCGATGTTATCGTAGCTCAGCCCCAGTGGCTGTTAATGTTTAGCTGCTCAGTTTCTATTATCTTTGTCGCCGACAGTTTCAGCAAGGCAAGATAATTTATGATACTAAGAGAATTACCTCTGTATTACTCTTTTTTCCAAGGCACTCTCAATTCTGTACCAAACATCTGTCTGGAATCCTCATTTCTCATTAAGTGAAGCAGGCAGGACCTCAGCGTTATGATGTTCCTCCCATAAAGAATAGGTCCACAAAAATGGCTTTGCACCATTATTTTTATGCAGCAAGCTATATCGATGTGACAGAAGCTCCAGGACTTCTGACACATCCCCGCATACTCAGGATTCTGAGTCCACCCTGTCGGGGGCAAGCGGAGCTGCCTCTCCCATGGCCCCATTACACTGCCTTGTTGGCAAGTTTGGTCAGGTATGGTTTTCATTCCTCACACCAGCCAGTCTGGAAGTGGAATCCTGGGCTGCTATGAGGAAAATGCTAGAAGACTCCCACCCTGGGCCATCACCTTGAGGCTAGGTCTGGGTGTTGGCATCTCTGAGCTCCCTGAGTACATGCAACTTGATATGGACTGAATTATGTCTGTCCTGAGTTCCTGCAGTGAAGTCCTCGGCCCTGGAGTGACTCTGTCAGGGCCTTCAGAGGAGTAGGTTACAGTTAAATTCAGCCATAGGGGTGAGGCTTACTCCAACAGGACTTATGTTTCCTATAAGAAAAGGAGGACACTCAGACTTACCCCCACCTTGTGTACAGGGAAGAGGCCCTACTAAGGCAGAGTGAGAAGATCTATAAATCAGGAAGTGGCCTCTCATCAGAGACCAGCTTTGGCCCCTTGATCTTGTTCTTCTAACTTCAGAACTATGAGAAAATTAACTTCTGTTATAAGCTACCCAGTTTGTGGCATCCTGTTTTGGCAGCCCAAGCAAACGAATGTAATATACTAACTATACTGAATTTGATGTGGTTACATTTTAAACCATTAGAATTCACAGTTTAAAGTAGTTTTTTATTTGTTTGTTTGTTTTGTTTTTTCAGTGCTCAGGATTAAATCTAGGGCCCTGTGCTTCCTGGGCAGGTGGTGCACCCCAAGCTAAACTCCCAGCCCCCTTTCTTAGAGACACACTTTTCCTAAGTGGATTACGCCCCACCCTTATGACCTAATTTACCCAGGCTGGCCTCAAACTTTCCGGACTCTGGCCTCATCCTCCCTAGTGTGGGACTGTAGGTGCCTGCTACTGTGCCTGGTTGAAGCAGCTAATTTGAAATAAAAGATTGAGAGAAAAGAAGTCATAGGAGAATTGTAGATGGTATTTTTATAAAAATCTTATGGATTCAAAATGAAATAAAATTAAGCAATATGTAATTTAGGCCTAAAAATGTGCTTGCAAATAAAACCACGAAGAACATCACGGACATGATAAAAGCAATATTTGGAGAATGCCTGCTGCTGGTATAAAGGGGGTACCAGCCACGACCAAAGGAAACTGAAGCGATGGCAAAAACAAAGGTCTGCTGGCTCTTATCCCACTAGGATACCTCAGAACTTCTTTTTGTTAGACATACATTTTATATAGCATGTTTTAGAATTGAATTTATAAAAGATAAATCATTTAACAGCAGTTATTCAGAAGTAGGGAACATGAGATATTTCTATTTTCCAAATTTTATCTTCTTGAATATTTTTAATCATCATAAAATGTATATGTAGTATCTACGTTTGAAATAAAAAGTAAAGGGCTAGGAGATAGCTTGGCCATCTAAGCGCCTGCCTGGCAAGTACAAGGACCCGATTTGATCCCCAGTACCTCGTGCTGAGCTGGCCCTGGAACCCCAGACACGCTAAGCCAGCTTAGCAATGGGGCATGGTGGCACATGCCTATAATTCCAGTGCTGGGGAGACTGAGACAGGAGGATCACTACAAGTCTGAGCTGTGTAGCAAGACCCTGCACCAAATAAATTAATATTTTTTAAAAAGATTGAAATAAAAAGTAAAGACATTTAAAGAAAGGAAGTTAAAAAAAAAAAGTACCAAATCCTTGTGACTACTCTGACTCTTTCTCTAATCATCCTCCCTCCTCCCCTGCTTCCATCTTCCTAAACACCAAGCTAGCACGAGCCGCTGACCATCCATATGAAAAATGTACTGGCTTTCTAAAATAATTTAAGGCTCACACTCTAAGCTCAGTATTAATATATTATATATTTTACACATGAGTTTATTTGAAATGTAAGCTTCGGCTGAAATTAGCCAATACTTTTTTGAAATGAAAATAATAACTATACAGTTATAGTAATAATTCACTCTACCGCTTGATTATTAGAAAAAGACCAGGAAACAGACACCCAAGGAAGGAAGTCTTATTTCTATACTTTTAAAGGCAATTAGGTAAATTACAGACATTTCCCCTTCAGAGTTGAGGACAATCAATAGAATTTTAAGTGTAGTTCATTTATATTAATGTCTTTAGTTCAGTATTCCTTAGACCCTTCTTCCTCTGTAACACTGGATTCCGGTTAAAATTAAAATAATTTTATAGCACAAGCAAGTTAAGAATCAAAAGAAGGGGCCAGTGAGATAGCTCAGCAGACTAAGCGCCTGCTTTGGCAAGTGCAGGGATCAGGGTTCAATCCCTAGTCCCACATGCCATGCCAGCCCGGCCCTTGGGCACACTGAGCAGGGGATAGAGTCTGGGTGCGGTGGCGCACACCTGTAATCCCAGTGCTGCAGAGGCGGAAAACAGGAGGATCCCCATGAGTCCGATCTCCATTGTGAGACCCTGTGCCAAATACACAAATGAAAAAAAAAAAAAGAAAAAGAATCAAAAGAAGGGTGTTTTGTATGTGGCTTCTACATTTTGTTAAAAAGGGAGATTTCAATGCAATCATTTTCTGTACTTAGTGAATCTCTAATTTCTTTCCTTTTGTCATTGCCAATTGAAGAACTAAATAGAAGGTAACAGACTGCGTATTCAATATAACACAATGTTTATTCTTTGCAAAATGAAACCACTTTCCAAAATCTACCCTTCCCTAAAAGGTATTTCATACTCAGTAAACTTCCCAGTCACTTGTCAGGGGCACTGCCACTGTGTGTGCATGTTGTGTATGTATCTCTATCAGTTTGTCCATCTCTCCTACTAGCCAGGGTTGTGTGGTAGTTAGGTGTGTTAGCCAGCTTCCTGTTACTGTACCAAATGCCTGACATCACCACTTTACAAAGAGAGAAGGTTCATTTTTGGCTTGTAGTTTTGGAGTTTCAGCCCATGATCAATTGGCTCCATTGTTTTTAGACCATGACAACATGGCAGCCTATGGCAAAACTGCTTGCCTCGTGGCTGGCCAGGAGGCACAAAAGAAAGGAAGAGGCAGGGGCGCCACAACTCCCTTGGTGGGTGAGTCCTTAACAACTTAAAACCTCCCATGAAGCTCCCTGTCTTGTTTGTTTTTGTCTTGAGACAGGGTTTCACTATGAAGTTGAGGCTAGCCTTGAACTCATTTTGTAGTCCAGGCTGGCAACAATCCTCCTGCCTCAGTCTCCTGAGCTGGGATTACAGGCGTGCACCACCATGTCTGGCCAAGCTCCACCTCTTAAAGTTTCCACAAACTATCACCTCTTCATATGAACCAAATTTAGGTGCAATGTAGCAAATGGTTGCAAACAAAGATACTGGTGTCATATTGCGTAGATGAAATCCAGATTCACAACAGACTCTTGCGCTTCCTTGGGCAGGTCCCTTAACCTCTCTATGCTCCAGTTTCCTCATCTGCAGACTGGGAAGAAGGAAACGACAACAGCCCTTAGCTTACAGCAGTGCACTGAAGACTATAATAATGGGGGAATATTTGTAGTTGCATGTGAATTGTCACTACCTTGTTAAGATTAAAATATTTTCCAAGCAAGGGGCCGGGGAGATGGCTCAGTGGAATAAGTGCTTCCCTGGCAAGCACAAGAGCCTGAGTTCAATCCCCGGTTCCACCAAAAAAATATATATATATATTTTCCAAGCAAGCAAGAAAGATTGTGGCTTTATGGAACTAACAAGAAAATTATTCTTTATTAAATGGTCCACAAATGTCTGTAAGAAGAGCAATATCATGTGAGCCGTCTGCAGTTCTTCTGACAGAGTCACTCTGTTAGCCAGCATTTACAGTGAGCCCATCAGTGTCTAAAATTGTCTGGGAGCAGCTGGCGGAAGAGTGAAAGAGTCAAGCCTTATCTTTAAAAACACTGGAGAATTTTCTCTAACTGCAGTCCTCTAAGTATCTGGAACTGGAAACCACTTTCATTCTAGCCTCCCACACTCATTTCCAGGTTAAATCACATCTTTTGGAAGGAAATTTAGCCCTAAGAAATTTCGCCAGTATTAAGCCATTTTAGAGGACTTCCTTTTCCCACCTCTTCCCTCGCGATGACAGAGGAGACCAAGAGGCATGAAGCTGCCGTTGCACACAGAGGGGCCCGTGACACATGCACTATTCTGAATTAAACAGCTCTTGTAAAATCCTCCTAGGGACATCTATATCATCCGAAAAGCATTATGTTAAATATGGCTGATGTTATGCACTCTTGGCTTCGAGTCAGTTCTTTGAAAACTGCTCCACATATGCTAACCTATAGCAAGAACAACTTCATCCCCCAAGTACAGTGATTATATGAGCTATATTAATTCTCTGACTGCTACGTCAAGGGTCCAAAACAGCTGACATAGATGAGAACCTAATGTTTTGTACTACACTACTAGCCAAATAATTGTGAAAAGCAAGGATTCGTGACACCCACAGGCTGCTACGCCGAGGTGGGTTTTTCCAGGGCCAAAGAGGACTGGGCTCACCAGCACAGCATGAAGCAGTGCCTTTGCACGGTGCGGCCACTCCTCCCCAGGTCATCTAGCACAGTGCTTTCCTCGGGCATTGCGGTTAGGCTGCTGGACTGATAAAGTTCATGCAATGCAACAGCGGAGCTAACTGCATCTGAGGCCCATGTGCTAAGAGCCCTGAGTTAGTCCCAAGTGTACACCACTGCCTCCCACCAGTTGTGTGTAGCACAGGAGACCTTCCTCTCTCCATACAGCCCAGGAGACTCCCCAACGCCAACCTGGCCTTGGGGGTGCCCATTAGCAGTTATGTTCCAAATTAAATCAGTTTACTAAATAGTACACCATTCATTTAAAATTCATAAAAATTCAAGGAAAAGCTGGGGGCGGGGAGAATCTCCAAGATACCTCCATTCCTGACCCCTGACCTACAAATCACCTTTTCAAATGATTCATCTATTTTATTTCAAAAATAGATTCATTGCCAGATGGTACACTTGTAGGGGCCTGGAAGCTGTAGGAAGTTACTTTATGGGAAGCAACAGGGTAACATGCATCACAATAGGACTGCACTGAAACATTTACAGCCCTGGGCCAGTAAATCTGCTTCTGGAGAATTTATCCTCTAGCAGTAATTCCCAGAAGGAAATGGCTTTATGCGTGCAGATGTACACTGGACATCACCTAGGTAAGGCAAGGACAGCCACAGGAGATGAGATGGCCAAGGGTCAAGCATCAGCCCGGTGGCATTCCAGCGGTCACCACACAACACAATCACACTCAAGGACTGAATTCGGGGGCCTGCCCCTTAGCTCAGCTCTTTAAGTGGCTGCTTCAACAAAGCAGTCAGGCTC
>NDGN011477854.1:0-14318 GCA_002564285.1 Tympanoctomys barrerae
AAAAAAAAAAAAAAAAAAGAATAAGCACTTGCCTGGCAAGTGCAGGGTCCTGAGTTCAATTCCCGGTACTGCAAAACAAAAAGAAAAAAAAACAAGATGGTAGCAGGTGACATGTGCTGACAGCTTCTCCCTGGTTCCAAGAGCTTGCTGTATGCAGGAGAGACTGAGGCAGAGCCCAGGCTGGAGCGGGGGTACAGCCAAGACCCCGGCTATGCCCAATTCCCACGGACACACCCTTTGCCCCAACCCCCCTCACTCTGACCCTGACCTGACAGTGCCTCCCCAGTCCTGCTCAGGAGGGGCCCTCAAAGGTCAGAGCTTGCTGAGAGTACGAACCATGTGTCCTGGTAGCTGAGGGGCTGCAGGGCACAGGCTGACCTTCCATCAGGCTGAGGGTTTATTGCAGGTGTTTCCCATTGGGGTTAGGGCCCCACAGTCACCCCAGGAGGCAGAGGGGGGTCCCTAAAGACAGGACACTGCTTCCCACATCAAATGAGGGGCTTCGCTGACATGTAGGAGTTGCACCTCCCCCATCAGACTCAGGGTTCCCTGTCCCCATCTCTCTCTCTCTCTCTCTCTCTTTTTTTTTTTTTTTATGTATTTGGTACAAGGTCTCACTATGTAGCTCTCTCCTGTTTTCAGCCTTCCCAGCACTGGGATTCTAGGTGTGCACCACCATGCCCAGTCTCGCCTGGCTCAGCACACCTGGGGGTAGGGCTGGCAAGGCATGTGGTGCTGGGGATCAAACCCCGGGCCCTATGCTTGCCTAGGCAGGTGCTTAGTCCACCAAGCTGTAGTCCTCATCAAGCTTCTCAGGGGCAGAAACGGCTCCCCTAACTGACCCGGAGCAACCCTGAGGGGGTCTCAGCTTCTGCTTGGTCCTCCCTCCCCTGCCGCAGATCAACACCAACCTGGGGGACCTGCAGTTCCTGGCCATTGACCTGGTCATCACCACCACAGTGGCCGTGCTCATGAGCCGCACAGGGCCAGCTCTGGCACTGGGGCGGGCGCGGCCCCCAGGGGCCCTGCTCAGTGTGCCTGTGCTGAGCAGCCTGCTGCTGCAGGTAGCCCTGGTGGCCAGTGTGCAGCTGGGGGGCTACTTCCTGGCCGTAGCCCAGCCCTGGTGAGTTGGTCTCAGCAACCTCCCCCAAGTCCTGCCTGTGCCCCTGTGTGCCCCCTTTCTCTGACCCTGGCTCTGAACCCCAGGTTTGTGCCTCTGAATAAGACCGTGCCGGCACCCGACAACCTGCCCAACTATGAGAACACAGTGGTCTTCTCCCTGTCCAGCTTTCAGTATCTCATCCTGGCCGTGGCTGTGTCCAAGGGGGCACCCTTCCGCCGGCCGCTCTACACCAACGGTGCTGCTGCGGGTTGGGACGGGGGGTTGGGCCAGGAGGGAGGATGGGGCTCTGAAGCGGGGGACTGTCCCGGGTGTGGCTCCCTCGCTGACCGACTCCCCCACCCCCAGTGCCCTTCCTGGTGGCCCTCGTGCTCTTGGGCTCTGTCCTGGTGGGCCTCATCCTGGTCCCCGGCCTCCTGCAGGGGCCGCTAGGGCTGATGAACATCACAGACACTTGCTTCAAGCTGCTGCTGCTGGGCCTGGTCGCCTGCAACTTTGTGGGGGCCTTCATGCTGGAGGTGCGATGCAGCCGTGGCAGGGGGGAAAAGAGGGACAGAGGGATCTGGGGCTTGGCACCAGCTGCCCCTCCACTCCCTGCTTCCTCCACAGAGTGTGCTGGACCAGTGTCTGCCAGCCTGTCTGCAGCAGCTCCGCCCCAAACGGGCCTCTAAGAAACCCTTCAAACAGCTGGAACAGGAGCTCGCTGAGCGGCCCTGGCCACCACTGCCCACTGCTGGTGCAGTGAGGTAGCACAGGCTCATGTGCACCCTGGACACTGGACCTCCCTGCCTCTGAGCCACCATCTGGACGTCTAGAGGGCCCACCGCTGTCACCTCCTGCCACCCTGAGATTGGCTGTTGTCATGCTTCTGCCCTGAGACCACCTGGCCCAGCCTTCCTGCGCCCCACCCTGGGGAAGTGCTGACTACTGTCCCCTGATTCATGCCGTGTAGAAAAGGCAGTCACCAACTCCACTCAGAGCTGCTGTCAATGTAGCAAATAAAGTCAAGATATTTTCCCGGCTCAGCCATGTTTGTCTCATACCTGGCCACCCTCCCCTCCCAGGGCCCAGCTGGCAGCCCCTGCCCTGGGTGGGAAATCCCCATGTTTCAGATTATGTTGGACAACTCTCCTCCCCAGGCTTCCTTTCCCCAGCTCAGTGATGGAGTGATGACTTCCTTGGGCACACTGTCACCTGGAGACCGCTGCAGGTGCTGCCCCTATCGTACAGACGAGGAACCAGGTTGGGGCTCTCCATTGTCCAGAGGTGGGCAGGCTGCTTGACTCCACCGTGTCCCCCTTCCAGGGACCAATAGCAATGGGCTCACTTCAGGCCAGTGCCCACTCTGTGCCAGGCCTGGGAGGAAGTGTCCCTCCTGGCCACTGGCCACCTCTACCCCTTGGTTGTCACCCCCCACATTCCAAGACATGTCTATGGCTTATATCCTCCGTCATACAATCCAGGCTTTGAGCCCAGTCTCCCAGCCAGAGCCACATGCACCATCCCCAGGGAATGAGGGGTGTGCCTGACCTCATCCCACCCGTGAGCCCCTTGCCAAGCCCCTCTGCTCTGAGGATGCCACTCGGTCTGGCTCATCTGGGCAGGGAAGATGGGAAAGAGGCTGTTTCCTGCCTTTCAGAGGCCCTGCCAACCTCATTACTGGAACCCCTGGTGCAGTCTCCTGG
This sequence comes from Tympanoctomys barrerae, assembly GCA_002564285.1. Classification (NCBI taxonomy): domain Eukaryota; kingdom Metazoa; phylum Chordata; class Mammalia; order Rodentia; family Octodontidae; genus Tympanoctomys; species Tympanoctomys barrerae. The sequence continues at coordinate 2,806 of NDGN011477854.1, forward strand.
GCTGTCACAGTAGGAGTTTGGGAAATATTGAATCAGGCTGACAAGAGCAGATGTGGCATGGCGTGGAAAAGGTAACATGATATACACACCCACAGGCCTGCTCTAGGTAGAAGGCAGGCAGATGCGGAGAGGCCTGGGTCAAACCACTCCTCCATCTTCAGCGCTTCCCCTATGAATCCCTTAGAGAGGCAAGTGCCAGGCTCTGGCTAATGCAGAGCAGATAAATACAGTCTCAGCACGGGCAGCTTCTAACCTAGCAGGCCAGGCCATCAGGAAGACGTGAGCCAAGAGCTCACATGGGAGATTAGCCACAACTACTTCACCCTTCCAAACTGCTGCCACTCTGCTTGGGTCCATAGGACAAGGGAATGGACAGGAACAGGGCCAGCACATTGGAGCTGGCACTTTCGAGCCTCGGTTTCCCCCCTTTGTCAGTGCCACCCAGAGGGCAACATTTCCACTGGGAAATTTTTTCTCCTATACCAGCAGGATTGGACCCAATAGCCAATCCTATTGCTACACGGAGGGCTGGGCTAGCCCCCAGGTCCCCTGCCCTCTGAGACACAAAAGTCCCTGCTCTATTGCAGTTAACACGAGGGTCAAGAGCAGATAATTGTGCATTCAACCAGCAGTGGAGAACCAATAATGCACAGGAGGTATCAATAGGACACCAAGCCCAGGGTCACATAGGGCTATGGCCAGCCCCGAGTCAGGAGACTTGCAACTCCACCACAGGCGCCTGGCCAGTCTCACCTGGGAGAGGAGCATGGGCAGCTCATTCACTCATTAAGTGCTTCCTGAACACCGCTCTGCACCTGGCATTGTGCTTAGGGAGCAAAACTCCACAATGAGCAAGAAAAGACTTGGCTTATGGGGCTGATGCCACTTGATTGTGCAAAGGGACAGGATGCAAATGGTCACAAAGCTAGGGCAACAAGAAACCAATGTTTGAGAGGCTACCACGCCACAGGGAGGGAGGGCAGGCTCCTCTAGAGAAGGAAGGCTGGAGCTGGGACCTGGGGTGGGTGGGTGGGGTACGGTGGGGGGCCCCACAACTGTATTCCAGGAAGCAGAGACAATTTGAGCAAAGTCCCTGTGGCAGGAGGACTGGGGCTCATGAGAGACCAAGAGAAGCCAGAGCCGGAGTGTGATGAAGCCTAGAGTCTTTGGAAGAGCAACCTCAGTCCTAGGTACCATGGGACAACAGTGCAAGCTTTAAGGACAAGCTGAAAGGGGAGGACAGGGCCCTGGGCAGGCCTACAAAGGGTGTTTATAGGGAGATCGGTGGCAGGGTGCTGAAGTTAGTGAGGCTGAAGGCAAGGCAGACGGATAGTGGCCACTGCTGCTACTGGGTAGCTCAGAGGGGAAGTCTGGGGGAGGACCGGGTGCTCATCAATTTGCACTTGCATGTTTGTTGGGTCTGATATGCTTTGGGGACTTCAGAGACCCAGCAGGGGACAGCCTATGACAGGACAGGGCCCCGGGCTGACTTGAGAGAAAGAAGCCTGGGTTAGCGGAGCCTGCATGGGCTTACACCTGGGCGGTGCAGTCAGAAGGTGGGAGACCCGGAGGGCTCCTTTGCCTAGAGAAGAGGGAGGACTCCACCGCCCCAGGGTGTCCCGGGACCTAGAGGGAGAGCCTAGTGGGAGAACCGCTGTCCCTGCAGCCCAGTGGCCTTAGGGGAATGTGCTTGGGGCGCTTGGATCCCCCTCTGTGAAATGGGGTAACACACCCACCTGGGGCGTGGCGAGAAGGAAGTCTTGCACGCCGGACAGCCGGGCGCATCTGGGCCCCACAAAGGGACAGATCCTGGGAGCCCCCGCCCCCAGGGCCACCCCAAAGGGCTCGCGTTAGGACCCAGCGGCCGCGGGCTGGAGGCGGCGCCGGCCCGTCGGCTGGGAGGGGGGCGCGGCGCGGGCGGGGGCCGGGGGCGCACTCGGGGTGCGGCGCGGCGCTGGACAGGACAGGTAGGCGCTGCGGGCTGCGGGGTTTCGCGCTGGAGACGCCCAGGGGACCCCTTTCTGCGCTGGCTGGCGGCTACCCGAAGCCCGGGGCCTCTGAGCCGTTGCTAAACGAGGCTTCTGAAAAGTTTGGGCTAGATTTGGGGAAGGCACAAGTGGAGAAATGTGGGGACCCCGAGCTTGGGGAAGACGGGATTGGGGGTGTTGGGCCCAGGCGGGCGGCTTTTGTTCACCGGGGAAGTTGGAATGCGGCGGATGGGGTGGGGGCTCCGTGGAGCTGTGGAGAGAGACGCAGAGACAAAGAGAGATCAGAGACCGAGCCAGCGCGGGGCTGATTGCTCCCAGCTGTGCGCGGACCGCGCATCTGGTTTCCTCCGGGGATCCCGTTCCGGCCTCGGGAGTGGCAGAGCCTCTTCGGCCTGAGCCTGCGTGGGGACTCCTCGTCCCCCAGGATGCAGAAGAAAGCGGAGTGTGGGGGAGGCAGGTTGGGGGAAGGGGCCAGAGTTGGGGTGGAGCGGTCTCCTAGGCAGGTTCTTGACCTCCTCTTGTGTCTCCTGAATTCAAAGTCTAGAAAGCCTTGGAGATGTCACTGGGAAGGTGTCCCTTACCCTCTTTTTCATGGCCCACCCTATCCTGGGAGCCCCTTCCCCAGTAAGCCTGGCCCTGGGGCAGGAGAACGCCAGGCAGGGGTCTGAGAGTCATCCCCAGCCTCTTGAGACCTCCTCATACTCCAACTCAGGGACCTTTGACCATTCCAGCTGCCTGGTTGCCACCAGCTGGATTGGGGCATGGTGGCCCCTTAACCTGAGGAGACCAGGGAGTCTCAAAAATGGGGACATAGGAGCCTGGTGTCCCTAGCCTATGGCCCCATGCGGCCTCCCCCAGGGAGGTTTTAGATTCCTGAGATGGGCAGGGGGTCAGAGAAGCCTTGGAGTTGGGAAAAACTGGGAATAGATGCTCTATTTTGTCCCTTTCTCTGCCCTCTTCCTAGATTGCCAAAGGAAGTGTTCTGCCAGTTTAGGGTGTTCAGTTAGCTGTCTGGAGCCTTCCTGTACTGGGCAGAGAGGGGGACCCCTGGGTAGATGAGTCCATGAACTCTGACCTCACAGCTGTTCCCAGGGCAGGCCAGCAGCCTCGAGGTTACCCTCCACTGAGCTGGGACTAGATGTGAGGACCCGGAGTTGCCACCAAGGCCACTGTGTAGCCAAATTGAGTGGCTGGACTCCACTAGGAGCTCTTGAACTCCAGGAACCCGGTGAAGCCAAGAACAGTGCCCTCGCCCAAAAATTACACAATCCTTGTCACAGCATGTCAGGGCATGCAGCACGTCTGGGCTGAGTGACATCTCTGCGCCAGGGCAGTGCTCAGGCTCCCTGGCTCTCTCCCCAGGCCCTTCCTGCCACTGTAGACAAATGGACCTCAGTCTCGTGAGTCTGGGATGAAGACAGCCAGGTCTTGGGAGGCCTGGAGCCTGGCAGGAGAACTGTCTTCTTACGGTTGGGAGCCCTGCCCAGCCCTGGCTGCTTTGTGGGCCCCTCAGGCCTGTGTGCGTGTAGTTTCCTGCTGAGCAACACGCTTAGGGCCCAGGGGCTAATTGGGAACAGGTGTCGGGCCTGGCAGATGCCCCAGTGTAGGCTGTGATGTGGGTGAACAGAACTGGCATCCTGCAGATGCGCCTAGGGTCAGGGATTCCAGGCGTGTCAGACACTGGCGTGTGCTGAGAACAGTTACAACTGGATCCGAGAGGGCATTAGAAATGTCCCGGTCCTGAGCAAGCAAGGTGGGATCTGCTCATGTGCCAAGATCACCCCTGGGCCAGCCAGGCTGGAAATCCCTGCCCGGGTGTCCTGAACCCCGGATGACGGATGTCCCTCTGAAGTAGCCAAAGTGGCATCTGGTCCTCCAGAAGTCTGGCTGAATTAGGGGAGAGGTGGGCTCTGCAGTCCTGGGGTGTTGGCCTAAGACACAGCCCTCCTCTCCTCTGCCTCCAGCTGTCCTCCAAGTCCACCCCTGCCTCCTCCTCACTCTGTGGCCATGAGAGCTGCCTACCTCTTCCTGCTGTTCCTGCCCGGTAAGTGGGGTTTGTGGACAGGGGCCTACAGTGAGCCGTGGTCACACCCTCCTACAGCTCCAGGCCTGCCTTTGTGGACCACAGATGCGGCTGACCCCTCCAGGGTCTGGAGGCCTCTTCTGGGACCTTCCCGAGCCTTCTGCAGCTGCAGGCAGCAGTGCTCTGGAGAGTGGGCACATGCCAGGCATCAGGAATCCATGCTTGTGCTCTTACTCCAGGACCTGCTGGGCAGGTATAGGGGGCACTGAAGCAGGGAGTCCAGAGGCTTGGGTTCTAGACCCGTATAGGGTGCTATCTACCAATATTTTTTCTCCCTTATTACTAAGGACTGAGCCCAGGGCCTTTGCACTCAGCCTTGTTAATTTTTTTTTTTAATTTTTTTTTTTTTTGGCAGAAAGGGGGATTGAACTCAGACCCTTGCGCTTGCTAGGGAAGCGCTTATTCCACTGAGCCATCTCTCCGGCCCCAAGCCTTATTAAAATTTTGAGACGAAGTCTGGTTAAGTTGCCGAATTGCCCAGGCTGGACCCAAACCTGCCATCTTCCAGCCTCAGCCTCCGAGTGCTAAGATTATGGTGTACACCACCGTGCCCTGCCGCCCCATGTTATTGTGACCTGAAGGGGGTCCTTACTGGTAAAATAGTCATCCATGGGGATCACAAAGCCCTCAGACCTAATATTCATTCATTCATTCATTCAACAGAAGAGAACAGCAGATAATCGGGGAGGGACTCAGAACCAGGACACATGCTGGCCTTCGGATCCTATTGAGTCTGAGAGTCTGTTTAGCCTGCCTGTGTTTTCAGCCTGCCTGTGACCTCTCCCTCCCCCACCAGATGCACTGTGGGGTCCCTGTCCTCCCCTGTGAGACACCCACATACTTTGCCTCCCCCCAGCAGGCCTGCTGGCTCAGGATCAATATGACTTGGATCCACTGTCCCCGTTCCCAGACAGTGTCCAGTACTCCCACTACAACGACCAGATAGGTAAGGACCATGCCTGCCACAGCTGTCCCCATGGCCTGCCATCCTGGCTCTGGATTACACGGCTGAGCCCAGGAGCTGGGTGGAGTAGGATGATGGGCATTCCAGGATGGGGGTGGCCTGCCCCATGCCACTTCTACTTCCCTTTTCAGATACCCAAGACTACTATGATTACCAAGGTAAGGGCCTGGGAGCAGGAAGGGAGATGCAGCTGGGGTAGGGGAGGGAGGGACCGGACACCGATATCTCTTGCTGCAGAGGTGAGCTCTCGGTCCCCGGAGGAGCAGTTCCAGTCCCAGCAACAGGTCCAGCAGGAAATCATCCCAGCCCCCACGCCAGGTAGGCCCCCTGCTTCTTCTTGTCATCCCTGAGAGTGGAGGTCTGTGCCAGGGGTGAGGGTGATGCCCCTGCCCCCAAGCAGACCCCTCCTAGCAATTCTTGCCTGCCTTTCTGTGCTCCAGAGCCAGGAAACACGGAGACGGAGCCCACTGAGCCTGGGCCTCTGGGTAAGAGCTTCCTGCCTGCTGGCATGGGAGGGCAGGGTGGGATGGAGTGCTAGGCTAGTGTGGGAATGTGAAGGGCAGAGGAACAGGTGGCTGTGCCCCTATCTTCAGCTGGCAGCTCTGGGACATCCCACCCTACCCACTGTGGCCCTGGCGAGAAGCTAGGCTGTTCACTCCTAGGCAGGGGCAGAAGACTGGGTGATGATGCCCTTGGCCAGGCAAAGAAGGGCCAGGGATGCCCTGGCTGGCTGAACGGTGCCTGGCCAGAAGCCTGAGAACACTGTTGAGAGAATCTGTGAGCACATCCTTCTAGGAGCATGTTAGAGTACAGGTTCACGTGAGCACGTGTGTGTATCTGCTAGGGAGTTATGGACTTCAGTGACCATGCGCGCTGTGAATTTGTGTGAACTTACATGCATTGGAAGGTGTGTGTTTAAGTACAGAGTGTGTGTGGGGGTGTACAGAGCTGGGGGGTGGGGAAGAAGGTACAGCCATGCCTGGCACGTGTGGGGTACCTTACCTGCATTTCCATCTCAAGTGGGTGAGTTTGGGGGCAGCCTCTGTGGCTCTGAGCCCCCCATCTGGCCCCCTGCCCCCTAGACTGCCGAGAGGAGCAGTACCCCTGTACCCGCCTCTACTCCATCCACAAGCCTTGCAAGCAGTGTCTCAATGAGGTCTGCTTCTACAGGTGAGGAGGCAGGGGTGGGGGAAGCAGTGAAGCCAGAAGGGTGGGAGTTTGGGGACAGTGAATCCTGAAGCTGCAGTGCCAGGCCAGGTCCCGGCTCTCCTAGTGGCCGGGTCCTCAGACCTCCCTGGCCGCGCTCTTCCCTAGCCTCCGCCGCATGTACGTGGTGAACAAAGAGATCTGTGTCCGCACAGTGTGTGCCCATGAGGAGCTCCTCCGAGGTAGGAAGGCCCCCCCTGCCCCTCTGCCTGTGCCCACTTTGCCACCCCTCCACCCCATCTTCACTCAACATGGATCCCATGTCTGGGCTCATGGGCAGGGCATCCTGGGTCCGCCAGCACTTTTCCTCAGAACACGTACACCCTGACCCTGCTCCCGCCTGTCCCCCAACAGCTGACCTGTGTCGGGACAAGTTCTCCAGATGTGGTGTGATGGCCAGCAGTGGCCTGTGCCAGTCTATAGCAGTCTCCTGTGCCAGGAGCTGCGGGGGCTGCTAGGGTGGAGCCGGTACCCTGAGCCCTGGGCCCTGCACAGACCCTGCCTGACTGGTGCTTTCTCCCCGTCCCACCTCCCTCATTCTGTAACCTGGCAGACTGCAGCCCCAGGGGTTGCACGCTCTGGTGCCAAGCCCCACTCCCCAGCCTGTGGCCACCCCTGGGGTGCAACAGGGGCTACCACCCAGGCTCTGCCCCCAAGTGGGGGGCACCCAAGGCCTCTCTGTGGGACACAGATCTCTGATGTGCCTTGTCATTCCCCTAGGACAGTCCCTTGAGGCAGGCTACGCCCCTTACCCTGGCTGGTCTGCCTGGATCTCCTATAACTCCCTGGGCATGGATCACCTCTGTTTTATATAAAATTAAAAATAAGTTTTTACAAAAGATCCTGAGTCGCTTTTTTGGTCCAGATATGGGGGCCAACCTGGGGCCTTCAATCCTGTCCCACCAAGAGAGGAGGCTGTTCTGAAGCCGGGTGTGATGGGATACACCTGTAATCCCAGCACTTGGGAAGCTGAGGCAGGAGGATTATTGGGAGCTCAAGGACAGCCTCAGCTACATAGTGAGTTCAAGGCCAACCAGAGTCCCTATCTCAAAAAAAAAGAAACAAAACGGACCAAGCATGGGGCTCTTCATGTGAGCAACAGCTTGCCGTCCGAAGTCTCAGCCCCGTCTCCCCACGCAGCCACTCAGCTCTGACCTGTCCGGGAGGGACTATGACACCTGCCCCAGGATGTGCCGACACACATGCACATGGGCAACAGAAGGCTCCAGGACACTGCTTTCTCATGGTTGGGGCTGCTTGGTGAGGGCCCAAGTCCCCACCACCGGACAGATACAGCAAAGACATGAGGCCACAGGGTGGAAGTGTGGTGGGGCAGATGGCGTGAGGAGGTCAAGGCAGTGGACCTGGGAGCAAGGGCTGTCATCAAAAGGGCAGAAGCAGGCTAGGCCACCGTGCCCCCACCCACACCAGCACCGAAGCCCGCTGTGACACTCAGCCCTGTCCTCTGTCCTCTGGTGGGTGCAGTTTCCACCCCAAAATCACAGGCAGGAAACTGTCCAAAGCATTCGGTGAATCACCCAAGGCCCCTCATTGTAAGTGATGGTGCCCAAGCAGGATTGGTGTGTGACTGTGAGGGAGGACAATGACCACAGTGCCTCCCGGAGACACTGCCTGCCATGTGGTAAGTTCCGCTCACCACCCTATGGGGCAGGTTCCCATTTTGCAGATGAGCACACAAAGGCTCTGGGAGGTTAAGGGGCTTCATCCAGACTGGCTGGGCAGAGCCAGGTAGGACCCTACGGTCGCACTGCCTAGCAGGCCAACACCATCCAGAGGGTGGGCCCTGTCCCCAGGACGACCAACAAGGGGTGAGGGTTTGCCTGGAAAGAGCTGACCATGTGGCCAGATTACAGCCTTGACAGCCCCATCTGTGAAACGGGGTAGGGGGCCCAGGATCCCCGCCGTCCCGTGAGGTTGCCAAGTCCCTTACCAGCACAGGCCTCTGCCTCCTGCTGTCTCCAGCTGCCCTCCCCAGAGGCCCCCAGCCCACCTGCATGCCTTCCATCTCCTGGGTGGAGGAGGCCCCCAGCAGTGTGGAGAACAGCAGTGCCTTCTATACAAGCCAATTTTAGAAAATGGTCTTATTATAAAAAACACAAGTTCTTACCAGTTAACATTATAAAAAGGTACAAAAATACAAGCATTCTGAGCTCTCTGATCAATTTTCTGACAAATGCTCTGAACTGAGGCAGACAGATTGCTGGGAGCCAACCAGGCCCTGGCTCCCTGCCTGTTCCCATGAGGCCCTGCTCTGGGCTGGCCAGAGACTAGGGCTGTCCCTGACGTCTGGCTTTGGCTCACCCACTCAGGGGAGGCCCTTGCACAAACTTGAGTGGCTCATCTCGGCACAGGGGCTGGAGTGAAGTGGGTCACCGAGGGACACCAGGAAGCTGATGGGTGTGGCCTGGAGCTGCTGTCCATCCATCAGCACTGCCAGGCAGCAACAGGCCAGGCCCTGGGTGGCCCGCACTGCAGAGGTCTGACTTGAGACCGTGTCCTACCCAGCACAGCTGCTCTGAGGATTCCAGCCGGGCAGAGGCTCATTTCTCAAGGGAGCCAGAGGATGGGGAGGACACTGAGCCCCTTCAAAGCTGCAGCTGCCCCTTCACTGTGGACACCTGAGGAAGAAGAGAAGGTAAAGGTAGCCCAGGTCCCCAGCGTGATTTCAGAGAACGGGACCCTCAGGCATGGTTGGAGACCTGAGGGAGTCCAATGTTATCCGCTGCAGGGAGCACCTGCAGTCACCAGAGCCATGAGGTCCTCGTCCCTGCAGTCAGGCACCTTGTTGACTTGGGCATCTGTCAAGGTCCCCAGCGATATGCCCCTCCTTCACACCCTCTCCAATTGAATGAGCCTGGCTCTGTCTAGACCAGGTTGGGCCAATCAGGGCAGGTGTGGCCTGCTCAGAAAGCAGCAAGTGACAAGCTGGTCAGGAGGACCAGCCCTGCCTGTGGCTTCTGCCAGTGCTCCCCAGAGGATGCACCCTGTCTCCCCTCTGGGACCCCAATTTTTGGGAGAATGGGCAGCTGGAGCTGGTGATGATATCTGTGCCATCCAAGTAAAGGGGCTACCTGGGCCTGGAGCGAGACAGCAGCACCCTGGCAGGGAGGGACAGAGGCCCAGTAACATAACTTGGGCCCTGGTACGGCCACAGTGGCTTTGAACATCCATCTACCAGGTCCTTTTCAAGTCTAAAAAGTGGTTGTCAGGTGCTAACACTCCTGAGGTCATGGCCAGCCCTGTCTTCCTGCAGCCTACACTGCCGGCCTGTCCCTGCCTCCCTTGTAGGAGGCCACCTGGTCCTCCAGCCCCAGTACCTGCTGGCGGTGGGCACGCTGGGTCTGCACCTGGCGCCCCGTCTCCTGCTGCAGCTCTAGCTGCTGTTGCTCATCTGCCTCCAGCTGGGCCGGAGTGTGGTTCTGCTCTAGGGCCACCATCTGAGCCTGCAGGGAGGGGGCCGCTGTTCAGGGTTCTGGCCCAGGGTGTGCACTGCACAGTGAGGCATCAGGTGTCAAGCCCCTCCCTGAGGCTCAGCCAGCGCAGGCGTGGGGAACACAGCCATCATGGAGGCCTTGCCCGCAAGCCTGCAGATCCTGGCTCAGGGTCCCCAGTAACCCCCACTCACCCACACAGAGAGACATGCTCAAGTGCAGACTGGCCCCACACATAGGAACCAAAGCAAGCATGTCAACACCCACATTCACAAAGATGCAAGCCTGTATGCGAAGGCTGAAGACATACACGTGTGTATACACGGAATCAGCTGTGCATGGGCCACATGCATACATCAGATTCATGGTATTCATACCTAGACATGTTTACAATATATATGAACACACAGGCTCACAGGCCCTCAGCGTCACTGCTCTCCACCAAGGGTAGAGCCCCACCCCGTGTGACCCGACTGAGCCACCTGCTCATCTGGGAACAGCTCACACTCAGGCTGGCTACCCAGCTGGGGACCAGGCTGGTGGGGGAGGGGCAGGGCGGGGTGGGAGGGGGCAGACCTCCAGCTGCTGGATGTGCCTCTGGGCCTTGGCCAGCTCCTGCTCAGCCCCAGTGAGCGTGCGGTCCAGGCGGCCCTTCTCTGCGCTCAGCCGCACGGTGTCCTCGTGGCTGCGTAGCTTCTCCCGCTCCACCTAGGTGGGGAGCACAGGAGGAAGGGGCTCACAGAGTGGGCTCTGAGTCCCAAGCCAAGACCACAAGGGCAGACAGGTGTGGCCCATCAGGCCAGGCCCCAGAGATGGCGAGGGGAGGCCAAGATGGCGTAACCCACCTTGTCCAGCATCCTCCGGAGGGCCATGCGGTCCTTCTCCAGCCGCGAGGCGGAGCGCTCCACCTCCCGCTTCTCAGATTCCAGCTGGGCCAGGGCTCTCTGCAGGCTGCCCAGGTGCTCCTGCAACAGCCGCCGCTCATCCTGCAGCTTCTGCACTGTGTGCAGCGCCTCAGTCTCGCCCTCTTGCCGCTGCCGTAACACCTGCAGCAAAGGCCAGGTGGGCCCTGCATCCCTCTGGGCTTCAATGTGACCTGTGTCTGGTACCCACATGTCTCTGGGAGGCCCTGTGACAGAACTGTCACCCGAGGCCAGGGAGTGCTCCTGGAGCCTCAGTTTCTCCATCTATACACAGGAGTGTGGCTGAATAAACTATGCTTTTTATGGGAGGTGGGGCCAGCATTCGGGATAGACTGCATAGGCCAGAAAGCGGGCCTCACAGTCCTGGGAACACAGGTCGAGATTGGCCCTCACCTCCTTCAGCTGCTGCAGCTGGCCCTCTGCCTCCGCGCGCTGCAACTCCAGGTCGGCCAGTTCACCCCTTGCTGTCCGCACCTGCTCACCCAAGGAGCTGCTCTGCTTCCGAGCTTCTGACAGGGCCTGCCGGGCAGCGTCCACCCGTTCCTGGAAGACAGGAGCTGATGGCATAGGCCAGACTGCAAGCCCAAGGCCAGAGGCTATCTATTCTACCTATGGACAGGTTCACCATCACTTTACCCTGTCCACAGCCTGTATACTAATGGCATATGTTAGGAGACACCCCGGCTCACTAAGTCTCCACTTGGACTCTGAAGCCACTGGTGGGCTTCTTCTTTATTGGGTGCGCCTCCTAGAGCCGCCTCCTCTGATTGGCAGATACTCCATTGGGTCAGCCCCCCAATGCCTGTTTTATTAATTTTATTTTATTTTTTTGCAGTACTGGGGATTGAATTCAGGACCCTGCACTTGCCAGGCAAGTGCTTATTCTACTGAGCTATC
>NDGN011477862.1:0-14322 GCA_002564285.1 Tympanoctomys barrerae
ACACACACACACACACACACACACACACACACACACAAATAAATAAAAAAAAATAAAAAAAAACTTATAAGCTAAACAAAATGGAAGCTTACCTCAGATGGGGTGAGTTGCATCCAGCTACTAGGAAGGCTATTTGTTCCAAGACTCAGGGTTACCAGATCAAGCAAAATGTCATTGAATGTTCTATTTTCCAACATGCCTACAACAAAAAGAAAACTACTCTGTCATTTATATTATGCAATAAGGTTTCTTTCTTTTGTTAAAAAGATGCAGTAATGAGTACTTGTACAATCACTTTCTTAATATTACGTGGCACTGTAATCTTTAGATATTTTTAATGTGAAAAAAATCTTTTTACTGAGGCTTTCCCTTTATTGTTTGCCATTATTTCAATCAAATGTCTTTTTATTCTTCTGCTTAGCAATAATTGATGTCAGATTGAGTAAAACAGTGAAATGGCACATTTTATTTTGAAGTGTTCTAATTCAAAATAGGTTGAAGTTTAAAAAAATATTCTAAAGTTTCCTATGGGACACAGAGTAAACTATTTTGGTAAATAAGAGATAAAGGTGTTCCAAATGCATGAAGATCACCATTGTAGGCAAAGTGACACAGTTGTCTTCATCTTTTTCTTTAGCATGGACGTATCTTTGCTTTTGCAAAAGTAGACAGATTTGAATTGTTAAATCATTACAGGGAAAGCACTGATTTAAGCAGTGAATTGGCTCAATATCTCTATATCATAAATTACCACCAAAATTTAAAAGGCTTTGCCCTTGTACATTACTCTGTGACATCTACTTTGTTTCTCACATCAAATTGCATGCACATGCATTAAATAAATAGGAAAACAAAATAAATGAATCTTCCTTTAAAAATATGTCTAACCCATGCACCTAATGGAAGTACCTTCTAGAGCCAGAAGAGACTGCTAACTTGTATCCAGAAATCTTTCGGGTCCAGAATATAGCAGCTATTCTTTGTTTAAAAATAAAGAGTGAAACAGATGCAGTACCCCAATGTTTTACACCTAATATTTGGTCATTGTTTAAAGTTCACACGAACTTTATCGTTACCTCTAACTCCTAGAGAAATGCATTTAGAATGTCAGGGGTTGAAATATTGCCTTCACTTGGAAGATAATATTCTAGATAACACCTGTGGAACATATTTCTTTGATATAACAACTGATATCTAATTTTGCAAAGATTATTTCCCCAGGTAGCTGAAATTTAGCAAACAAAGCTTTCTGTGAAACCATTTTGGTTTACAAATAAATTAGGAACAAATCAGTGATGTTCCTCAAGATGAAACTATGAATAAAGTGTATTAAAACCATCTACAAGAGAACTAAAGTATTTAAAAATTCTGTTAAGTGTACAATATACTTCTTCCATCTCTAAAGGCTGTCATAGGAAACAAAGAGTTGTAAGGCAAAACTTTCAGTTTACATTGGAATTACTTATCTGAAGATCTTAAAGCAAAATATGAAAACTAATATTTGACCTACTCAAGTGGCCAAGGCATGGAACTGTATGATTTTCATATCTCATGCAATAAGAGAGTTGCTTACAAATTTAAAGATAAAAAAGAAGCACTGTTTCTACTTGGCCCTAAGCAAATCATTTTTGAAAAATGTTTTATCTATTTTTAAAATTTATTGCTTTGATCAATGATGAAGTCAGTGGTTGTCGTATCACTCATCACTTTCATCCTGGCTTTCTGAGTTTGATGAGCAATCCGAATTTGGTCCTGAGTCAGTAGTCGCCAAAGAGGTTCTTGTATTCCATAAGTGAATAGCTTTCCTAGGATCAAAATTATCAATATCTGGAGAATTCAACTGAATAATCAGGATATCTGTCCTTGTTTCAGCCTTCATTTTAGCATGCAAATGTGAACTGGTACGTTGCATCTGAATAAAGCCACGTTCTGCTTCCGCTGAACATGCTGGGAGGGCTAGCACCAAGTCCATTAGTGTTAGAATATTTGGATACTTGTGGGAATAAATGGAATTGACAAAATCCCATGTCAATTTCTTAATGTTCTGAAATCTAGGAAGGAAGATAAAAAAATGCATAAAGATTGAGACTTTTAAGTTTTACCTAAATATTTACACATATCAACATATGTATTCAGCTTGCTTTTTTGTTTACCTGGCATAAATCTCTAATTTTAACATGCTCCATTCAGTGTCCACTTCACCAATTTTAACATTGGCACTTTCTAATACTGGTTCATAATGTGACATCAGGATAGATACCTCTTTTTCTCCAAATTCTGCAATTAAGACACAATAAATATTCACCTATACAAAAGACTCAAAAAAAAATAGGTTCAGAGTCAGCATATTTAAGTTACCTTGGTTTATCTTTGTGGGCCACAATTTAAAGCTTCCAATTATGGTTGCCTTTACCACATCTGGGCTGGCATCTCTGAAACAGCCTTGCAGCCTCTTGATAAGATGTGTTATAACCTCATCTCTCACGGCAGAAATGTTATCTTTTCCTCTGAGGGAGTAACCATGAAAATGTGTGACTAAAGCTACCCTGCATTCTTTTGGTCCCGGTCTAGAAAGAGAAAAAAATTCATCCGAAGAAAGAATTAAGCAAAACCAGTACCTGGCAAATAATTTCGCAAGTCAAATTGTCTGGTCTGACCCACCCTCGGGAGCACCCTCTACCTCTCACCTTGTTTGATATATCCGGAGCATTTCCAGGGTTGCCTCCAATGTGGCAAATATGTCAGCAATTGAGGAATTTCTGTTCTGATTGACACGGGACAGAATACTAAGGACATTAATAACATCCAGGAGGAAATGGGCAAATTTAACAACATTGGCTTGGAGAAGACGATCTAGAAGTTCTTGGGCTTTCTGTTGACTGGTGGGTCTTATGCCGTCACCTGTCTGCAATGTAAACTGGAAATATCATGTTGGTCATCTCTCTCAAAATGACTCTTCCAAGGAGCTCAATACAATTATTTGCTTTTATGTGGAGAAGAGCAATGTAAAATGGCTTTGCAAAATTACTTACTGAATGCAGTTGCTGCACAATGGCAGGAAATCCTTTGAGATAGTTCTGGAGGGCCTCTTGTAATCTGTGAAGCCACCTCTTGTCTTCTATTTGAGAAGGCATCACAGGTAGAAGCTGAAGGCTTTTGAAAGCAGTTTTCAGAGAACTCTTATGAAGAGGAGAGTTTTGATAGAAGCGACAGATGCTGTGTAGGAGTTCTTTGACCTCATTGTACAGAGGAATGCTCTGGAACACTGCCTTGTAAGACAGTTCGAGATGATGTGCAAAGCAGTAGACAGCCTGCACACATGGCTGGATTTCTTTCAGGAGCAATGCCACTCCACTCTCCTGCTCCATGCCAAAGGTATCATCACTCCCAAAACCAACCAGTTTCTTTGCCCAGTCTTCGCTTGACAGCCTAAGTTGAAGATTTATCTCTAGAACTTTTTCAATGGCATTTCTTATGGTCACAGAGTCCTTCCTTTCTACTATCTGTAAGCCAACAATTTGACAATACACTTTTCCTGCCTGAGCAAACTGAACATAGACAAGTTCGGCTTCCTCCATGAAATTATCTATGATTCCATCACTGATGATAGAGAAAAATTTAGTTTTCTCCAGTTTTTCTTTCAGATTGTTTCGTTCCACTTCAGCAATAAAATATGTAAATATCCTTGCTGATTTGTTAGTTCTGAAGACTGGGCCAATATCAACACCTTTCATGTCATCCAACTTGCACATCCAAATAAAATCTTTGAGGGGACGTCCTGTCTTAGCAATTGCATGGCATGATCTAAATAAGTTCTCTACTCTCCCAAAGGTTACTTTGCTCATGGTCCTCACTGTTAGTTCAGTGGCAGCTCTGCTCACAGGAGAACTAGTTGTTGCTTCCATTAATGAAGCTTTAGCATGAGCCTCGCTGATGTGATGTGCATTGAGAAATTCAGTTGTAAAGTTGTCGGTGCCATAAAATAAGCTCACTTGGCTCCCCGCAGACTTCATTCCATGCTTTCGGCACAGTGCGCAGAACATAAGATTTAATAGCTCATCATATACCAGCCAAGGATATTTTTTAAGCCAAATTTTCAAAAATTCATTGTTTTTCCTTGGAAGATAGTGGTCAATTTTCCATAGTCTTCTCTGTTTTTCAGCAACTTGACTTATATCATCTGGAGGATTCCTGCCTTTAAAACAACTCCATACTGTTATTTTTAAATAACCACAAGGCCACCAGTTTTCTTAATTGCTCCACCCCCAACCACACACAGTTGCTTGTTATTTCTGGAAAAAATAGATTGAATGTTTGTTACTTATCATGCATTTTACATTAACTGGTTTATATAATTTAATCCTTACAAATCCATTATTCCTCTCTTATAGTTAAGGATGGGGCCAATTATTATTATCACCATTTTGTGGATAGGAAAATTAATGTACAAAGCAATTCATTTGTTCAGTGTTGCTAGGTGCATAAGTGGGGCACAGGGTTCATTAGTAAGCAGAATTATTGCTTGGTCCTCGTGTCCATGACACTCATTCTCATGGTTTCTTGTGTGGGGAAAAAGGTGCTATGGTCTCCACTTAAGAGTCCATTTCTCCACACAAACGTGGGACACTTTCTTCTGCCAGTTTCCTTCTGGTGATGATGAAGAATATGGCACATGAAGCAGTGAATGCCACCTGCCAGAGCTCTCCCTCACTAACAATGACGTAGCAACCTTGTTAATTGACAAAAAAGGTACTGGGCTTTGGGATCTTTTCAAGGTAGTATGGAAAGAAGCTACAGATAATGCTGAATCTTGTTTTCTTTTCTCAAAAAATATAATTTTTTACACACACACGCATGTGAATAAAAGGGAAACAATACAAATTCCACAAAATAAAGTCCTCAAATACCAGTTTCCCCCTGAGGGCACAGAACTTAACTTATATCGTACACACGTGTACTTAGCCCTTCTACAAATTCTTTATCTTAAGGATTATTATATCACAGATCTTCCTTGACTTATGATGAGGGTATAGCTCAAAAAAGCCCATTTTCAGTGGAAAATATCTTAAATTGAACATGTATTCATCGCAACTAACCTGAATGTCCTATCTTAGTAACACAGTACACTGTAGAATATAGATCATATTCTTGTACTCATGTGGATGACTTGGATCTGTGGCTCTTGACTGCTGCTCAGAATCACCAGAAAGTGTCTTACCACATATAGTCAGCACGGGGAAAGATCCAGATTCAACGTTTTAATCTTGACTCCTACTGCATGTGTACTACTTTTGTCCCATAGTGAAGTCCGAAAGTTGTAAGTTAAATGGTTTTAAGATGGGACTCATGTGTTATATCATTATATTTTATCATGTAATGAAAAACTATGTGTCTGTGTGATATCATATTAAAATATCTAATATTGGTACAATGCCAGTGCCTCCTTTTCTTTTTCTCAATGCCTCATGGTTCTAGGTTTTCACCCCTCAACTGGACTGTACAGTACCCTTCTGATCAGAACTATACATTCTTCTTTTGTACCCCATTACCTTTAGTTGTTTGCTAAGCACCGGGACCTTGAAGAAAGTAAATCTCTTTCCCTAATTAATTTTCTCCATCTCATTACTCTTAATTTCTTTTAATTGAAAATCTTTGACACTGGTTAATATGCCTATGCTTTTCAAGCCTAATTTACATCTAATTCTCTTTGGTGTTTCAATGAATCTTTTTGGTCTTGTTAAAAAATATCTCTATTTCCTTCAATTTCTAAATGTTATACTATTTCATTTTAAATTATTTTCCTTGTAATATATAGCTACTACCTTCACTTTGTTATCTGAGAACTGCAGTACTTGCCAGTCTTTTATAATAGGCCATGCCTGATGTATGCTATACAAGCATAAATGTTGTTAAATAAATGAGCAAATGTGTGAAAAAAAATCTCTTGTCATAGAATAAAACCTTAATTTCCATTTCTTATGTTTTCAGATTTAACTTGGCACATATGTTTTTAGCTTTTAGCTTTAGCTTAGATTTTTTAAAGATGTTATCTTGAGTTCTAAACATATAATTTATTTCATTTACTAGAAAAGTTATTGGGCCTCGTGAGACTTACATTTTCTCCTGAAGAGACCCTTGAAACTCTGTCTATGGTTCTATCAGTTACAAAAGTCTCTAGATCCCCTGTAGAATTTCTGTGATCTAAATTTGATCTTGTGAAAGGAATTCACAATAGAGAGATCCATAGGATAAATGCCAGTCTTGGTCTTCTTTGTTGTCACATGGTGAGATACTTCAATTAAGAATATCCAGGCCTCTGTAGTGTCCCTTCCCTAAGAATTACATCTGTATTTCTTGACTTAGGACAATGTCAAATTGGTTTAAATTTCAAATTGTTTTAAAGATAAAAATATCTTCCTATAGATATGTAATATATTTTTACAATTTTCTCAGAGTAATTAAGCCTGGAAAAATCCATGGAACTTTCTAATTCACACTTCCAGGCAACAAAATAGGTATCTTTAAGGTTTTGTAGAGAAAAATATGTCTGTTCTTCTCTTAGACAGCTTCTTGCCCTTGGAGTCCTTTCTTTATATCAGCTGACTATAACTGTTTTTGATAAATAATCTTTTGAATGTACTTTGCATGTCATTCAAGACTTCACAATTGACACAAACTTTCTGGCCTCACCTCCTGCTCTTTGTTACAGGGAGGCTGTGTGTTGTCATGCAACTTCAAATTCTCCATGTCTGCTCCATTTCTCCTTAGCTTGCAGTACTTTTTCCTGGTTATTTCTCTTCTGAAGGTTCAGCTTCAGAAGCCTCCTCCTCAGGGAGAAGCAAGAACTGCTCTTCGGTTGGCTCTTGTAAGAGCATGTAGCTGAGTGACACAGCTCAGCAGTAGAGCTGAGAGTCCTGTATATGCTTCCTTAACCTCTGAACCTGTGAATGAACCTAAGGTTCTCCAGAGGAACACAGTATTATAGGCTTTGAACACTTAAATGCTGCCCCTTTTGAAGAGGGAGTGAGGGTATGGAATTTGCTGGACTGAGTTCTCTCCAGTAGTTCCCAAGTAGAAGTCAAAAGAGCTATGAACCAAATCTCTACAGGTATTTAAATGTACTGTTAAGTTAGGCAAAAAGCAGTCTAATAATTAAATCAGGGACAGCAAAACACTTTCAAAAGTGCTCTCACTTGGGGATGGAAGTATTTTAAGTTAAATCTCTTTAAAAACATCAAACAAAAAATTGAAAATTTCTAAAATGATGCATGTATACTATTGCCTACTATTCTAGAATAGTTCGTCTATATTGGAGGGATCATATACTTTCAAGGCATCTTGCAGAGCTTTTGTTGTTTCCACTGGAATTAGTTCATTAGAGCTGTACAATAGAAATTTACAGCACACAAGGCACTAGCACCTCAATTTCTAATACATGTTTCTGTCATGCGGTATGCTGTGTAATGTTACTGGAAAATATTGAAAGGTTTAGCAGCACTGCTTCAAATGCTTTGGGCAAACCTAAATGAATAACATAACTCATTAATTAATGTAATTTATAAATTTGTAATATGAATAACTGAGACAGGATAATGAATTAAGTGAACCTGGTTGATAACTCAGCATTTGAATCTCAGTTTTGCTTTGTTGTTAGCCTGCACAACATGAATGCTACTAACTTTCCTTAGGTAATAAAAATGAATCTACGAAAAGAACAAATCTTTAAAAAGCCATCTATTAG
Organism: Tympanoctomys barrerae; assembly: GCA_002564285.1. Lineage (NCBI taxonomy): Eukaryota > Metazoa > Chordata > Mammalia > Rodentia > Octodontidae > Tympanoctomys > Tympanoctomys barrerae. The sequence goes on from NDGN011477862.1 coordinate 7,742, forward strand.
TGCTATATTGGCATGATAATGTAGAAATTTATTGGTCTGTACATTTTCAAGGTATATTTTCCTGATGTACATTGTACTTCAATAAATTTTAGAAGTTCCAAAAGTCCATGTTCAGCACAGAAAACTTGGCAAATATTATTAAGAAGGAAAACAGTAATACCCTTTAACACTCTTCTACAAAAAGTGAGTGGGTGTATATGATTAAAGGTAGTGAACAATAATTGCAGAATTGCATTTGAAAGACCACACTCTGTGTCTATTTTATGGGGACGAGAGAGATGGGAAGGAGTGAGTGATGGCAGATTCTGTTAAGGAGGACAATGTCAGTATTTAAGGCCTGGATTTAAAGGTGCCAGGAGAAAATTTCCTATTCTGTGTCCATTAATTTTCCCTCCTTGTATAATAAAAGCAGAAATAACAATGAACAATACTTGTTATAAAATATGTAACATAATACATGTTTTATATGTGCTTACAATAATACATGCAGTATATATCTAATATCTAATGTCTAATATATAGTATACCTCTTCCTTAAGATCATAACTCACTTTGAATCATCAAAATCCTTAAATCACATAGCATTATATACTTTTTGAATTCTTTCCTAATGATAACTTCATTCTGGGTTAGTTTTCTGAGTGGAGGCTCCTTAAACAAAAAAAAAATCCCCTTCCACTCATCTGTGGTTCACACAGCTGGCAAAGGAATGCTTCATCTCCTGACCATTCCCCTCCCAGGCCCAGCTGGTCAAGGTTGAGTCTGGTAGGTCCTGACCCAATGAGCTGAAGCATCCTACCAGGCCCAGTGGAGCCCACACCTAGACCCAGATCTACAGGAGCATCCTCTCAAGACATCTTCCCATATGCCTACCTCAGAGGTACGGGTTTCCAGGCAGCTGTTCTCTTCAATTTAAGGATCTTCTAGATCCTTGCCCCCATCACTCTTTACTCCCTTTGCTTCTGTTATGGTTCGTGTCTGGATGTCCCCCCAAAGCTTCATACAGTTTGAGTTAGTTCAGGACTTCACTCCATTCCAGTAGAGGACCCTCAATTGTATCTCTAATGGGGTTTTCTGGGTCCAGCCTGGCACCCTGCTATGTTCTAAAAACACATAAATGTTGCCTGTTCATATATTTGTACCTCAAAGGGCTCTAAAATTAATCTTCTAAACTAATGTTATTTTTGTTTGTTTATTTGTTTGATTTTGATTTTCGTTTCTACCAGTGATGTGCAATTTGCTGGACTAATTTTTAAAAAGTGTCCATTGACTATTCTTTAGGTAATAGTGATGATATCCCAATAGATTAGATATATTGGAAGGTAAACTAAACCTGTTTATGAGAAGCAATTTAGATCAATGTGAAGGACTAAGAACATTAAATCTGCAGAGTTTTGAATAGTCTATGACCATAGGCAAATCACTTAAATGCTGTGTGACATAATGTTCACTGCTAAAACATGCAATAATAATCCTGTATGATTGATCTGAATTCCATGTAGAGTTCAATGAAAAATACTTGGAAGCAGGAAAAGCCTGAGTTGCCAAAGTCTGGGCCACAACAAGGAATTAAATAATCTGTGTACAGAAAATAAGAATCTGTACATATACTTTAACAAGTAGGAAAATATTTGTTAAAGCATTGTGTAATTTTACTTAGAGTCCATGAAACATTAAGAAAAAGGTACCTCCTCTATTCTTTTGTCTCCTTTCACTATGTAGACAGAAGCACAAACTCATGATTCCAAACTTAAACCTAAATAAAATCACAAAGATTTAGTCTCCTAACTATCAAATAAAGCTAACAATAATTTTTACCAACTTGCCAGCAAGGGTGGACAAGAGTGAAGTGACTAGAATTGAAGAGCATCATACTGCTCAAGTATTATATATCCATTGTGATTTTCCTGCTGCTTTAATTCAAAGTATGGTATGCAAAGCACATACATAGCTAATAAACTATAATGAAGCTAGATGTCTTTGAGGTGACTTTATACAGTTGACTTTTCTTGTGGAGAAGTAATGGTACCCCAGTTAATCATGATCTTTTTTTGTGTTCTTTTAGTATTAGTTTTCCTACCTTTAGGGGCTATATCTAAGAACTGATCTTCAAGATTGTCAAGCTGGTCGATGGTCATGGTGCCATTTTCTTCCTTTTCTACAGGTGGAGGACGAGCTGGTGGAGGAGGATCTGGGAAGACTTTTATATCATTATTAATGAAGAATTCTTCTTGCCCTAAATAAAGCTCCTTCTGAATTTTTGTGGCTGTTTCAATGTGGTGGCGAGCTACTTCAGTTAATTTTTCTATACTGAAAGTAATAAAATAAACAGGGTTATTTCAGTTAAAGATCCTATTAAATTAATAGTGTTTGCTTATAAGAAATACACAAGGGGAACTTCACAGCAGAGAGGCTCAGTTTGGGACCAGGCAGAGGGGAACTTCATCAGAAAGGCTCGGTTTGGGACCCTGTGGTGGAAATTCTTGCAGAGCAGCTAAGGGGAAGACCCAGCAAGTTAAACCAGGAACAGAACAACTAGGCAGTGGGGCACAGTGGGTTCACTTTCATGGACCACAGCAGGAAGAAGCCAAGTACAGCAGCCAGACCAAAGCCAGGCCCAGCTGGTCAAGGGTAAGTTTGATAGATCCTGACCCGGTAAGCTGAAGAATACTGCTTTAGACCTAGACCCAGATCTACAGGAGCATCCTCTCAAGACAGAGGTGGCAACAGGTAACTGGGACTATCCTGCCTGGCAGACTCCAGGTACATCAAGGGGAGGTGACCAGACAGGACTTAGGGCCACTAATTTAAATACAAATTCCCAATTAAATATCTACTTAACTATGCAGCCACAAAGATTGCTCTTATGGTCTAAAACACAACCCATTATCTACAAAAGTTTGTCAATTGCTAAGTCTCACTACCCATAATTAGTGTTTCTAATTTTATTACTGTAAATAGAAAACCGTATCTGCCTTAACCACATGTTCTTTCTTGGGTAATAATATGGGAGGCACTTGGATAATAACCTCACCAAAGCCCTACACTGAAGGACAGAGGACAGTACCAAACAGAAACCACTATTTCACTCTCAATGAATGGAGAGGGCAAAATCTTGGGACACACACAACACAAGAATCTGTGAAACAGAAGAGATACCTAAAGAACAGACTCTTTACAGAAAGCCTCTGATCACAGTGATACAGCTAACTACTACCATACTTCAAGAAAAAGTTACCGCAGAAATCAAAATAAACAGCTCTCTCTGAAATACAAAATGACAAAGAGAAACAACTGTATGTATTTTCAGGCCCTGAGCCCACCCAGAACAAAGGCAGGACAAACTAGTATAGAAGAAATTACAAATAACACACCTAAAATCTCTGAAATAATATTATCTAAAGTAAAGAAGCAACTTCAGAAGGCTATAGAGGCGATCAGACCAGAGATAATCTCCCAAGAAAAAAAGAAATGATACCTATAATGAAAGAATCACTAAATGTTTCTAAAGAAGACACTGATAAAAAAATTAGAGGAAAATAGAAAAATGATGGATGAGCAATACAGAAAAGAAATAGAATGCATGAAACAGATTCAAGGAGATGTTCAGATTAAAGGCTCAATTAAAAGTAGGTAAACCACTTTCAGACCTTGAAGATACTGTTGCAGCTAACAAAAATGTAAGGAAAGATCTCTTAAAAACAAGTAAGATCCTAGAAATAGTAATTTAACAACTGCAAGACAATGCAAGATGAGCAACATGAGACTAATAGGCATCAGTGAGAAAGAAGGCTTCAACATAAATGATATAAGAAGAATATGGGCAGAAGTAAAGGCAGAAAACTTCCCAAATAGGGGGAAACAACCTGTTTATTCAGGCCATCAAGGCATACAGAACTCCAAATAATTTCAACCCAATTAAAACTACACCCAGATATAATAATAGAGATCTCATAAATTCGGCAGAAAAACAGCATACCAAAAGCCACTAGATAAAAGAAACAAATCACATTTAAAGAAAAAACCATCAGCATAATGGCAGATTTCTCTGCATAAACCATCAAGTCAACAAAAGCATTGAGTGAAGTACTGCAAGTCCCACAGGAAAAGCAATTCCAACCAAAACTGATATACCCTGAAAAACCCTCTTTCAACTTTAATGGAGAAGTGAGATACTTCCACAACAAAGGACAACTAAAGAATTCATGATGTCCATGCCAACCCTACACAGAGCACTAAAAGATATTTTTAAAAGGGATGAGAGAGAGAGAGAGACTGAGAGAGAGAGAGAGAGAGAGAGAGAGAGAGATATTAAGACTTTTGGGGGATCACCTACTTGGGACCACCCTCCTGTCCCTCTCTCAGACAGGAGCTTTCTTTCTTTCAATAAATATATTCTGCTCATAAAACAGGGATTGAAATGAGCACAACTCCAAGAACAAGAAGGGAAAGAGCCCACCAAATAGCGCAAACAATTAAACACAGGAGAAAAGTAGGTAACCAACAGAATATACCATGACAAACATAAGTCAATATGTATCAATTATAACCATCAATGTAAATGCAATCAATTCACCAATTAAGAGAATAGATTGGCAGAGAGGATTAAGAAACAAAATCCAACAATATGCTGTATACAAGAAACACATTGAACTCATAAAGAAATTCGTAGGCTGAAAGTCAAAGGATGGAAAAAAATACTGCATGCCACAGGACCTCAGAAAAAAGGAGGGGTAGAAATCCTGTTCACATACAATCTGAATTTCAAACCAAGAATGATCAAATGAAAAAAAGTAGGCCACTACATATTGGATAGAGGAAAAGGCAAGGGGAAGAGATAAAAGTTATAAATTGTATGCACTAAGTATGGGAGCACCCAACTACATAAGAAAAATTTTAATGGACACAAAAAATCTAATATCAGCTGCGTTCACAAAGGGTCAGCTTCAGGTTGCTGCAGTTCGAAACCCACAACCCCCTAGCAGCCAAATGTGCCCTGGGGGCATTCCATGAGAAAAGCCCCCCCCCCAAAATCTAATATCAAATACCACAATAATAACAAGGGAACTTAACACACCCTTATCTCAAAAACATAAGTCCAGCAGACAAAAATTAACAAACAGATAGAAGAATTGAAAAAGACCTTTGAACAAAGGGACTTAGTGGACATATACAGAGTGTTCCACACAACAGCATCTGAATAAACATTCTTTTTGGCTGCACATGGAATGTTTTCTAAAACAGACCACATATTAGTTCACAGTTCATGCTGACGTATACACAAGAAAACATAAATTATCCTATGCTTATTATTTGATGACAGTGCAATGAAAACGGAAATAAATAAGAAAAAATTCACACAAAAAAACCTATGAATACATGGAAATTAAGTAACACACTCCTCAGCAACCAATAGGTTACAGATGAAACTAAACAAGAATTTAAACATCTAAAATTCAACACAAATTCAAGCACCACTTACTGGAATATGTGAGACACAATGAAAGCAGTTTTTTGAGGGAAATTTATAGCAGTGGACTCACACATTAGGAAAAAAGAACAGGAACAAATAAATACCCTAATGTTGCATTTCAAGCTTCTAGGAAAAGAAGAGAAAACCAATCCCAAAGCCCAAAGATGGGAGGACATAATAAAGATTAGAGCAGAAGTTAAGGCAGTTGAGACAAAGAAAATAATACAAATGATTGATGAATGCAAAAGCTGGTTCTTTGAAAGACTAAGTAAAATTGATAAACCCCTATCTACCCTCATCAAAAGAGGAAAGGGAAATCTCAAATTCAAGCAATCAGGAATGAAAAGGTGAAATTACTACATATCCTGTGGAAATGCAGATCATCAATATCTACTTTGAAAATCTTTACTCTCACAGAATCAAAGACACAGAAAAAAGGGACAGATTCCTAGATAGGTAGGTATTACCACAACTGAATCAAGAAGACATAAAAACTCTGAATAACTCAATATTAAGTAAAGTAAAGCAAAGTTCCAGATGCATTCACAGGTGAATTGTACAAGGAATTTAGAAAAGATTTAATCACAATACCACACAAATTTTTCAATGAAATTGAAAAGGGAACAATTCTCCCAAAATGATTCCTGGACACAAGTATTATGCTGATACCAAAGCCAGAGAAAGATTCAACCAAAAAAGAGAACTACAGGCCAATCTCCTCCATAAACATAGATGCAAAAGTCCTCAATAAAATCCTAGTAAATAAATGCAGCAAATCATCAAGAAGATTATAAACCACAATCAGATAGGATTCATCCTAGGAATGCAAGGATGGTTCAACATATGCAATGTAATTCACTATATCAATAGACCCAAATCCAAAAACCTCACAAACATCTCAATTGATGCAGAAAAGGCTTTTGGCAAAGTCCAACACTCATTCACGTTCAAAGTCCTAGAGAAAATTGGAATAGATAGCCTCTACCTCAATCTGATAAAAGCCAAGTATGACAATCCAACTGTTAACAGCACAGTTATAAGACAGGATCAGGTACAAGACAAGGATGTCCTTTATCACCACTCCTATTCAATATAGTTCTGGAATCAT
>NDGN011477865.1:0-10733 GCA_002564285.1 Tympanoctomys barrerae
CACACACACACACACACACACACATAAATAAAAATTTAAAAAATATTTTAAAAAATTATTTATTTTGAGGTAAGATCTCACTAAGCTATTAAGTTTCATAGGGTGTGTTTAAGCTTAAGATCCTTGTGGGATTATAGGTGTATGGCCACCACATCCAGTGTGATCTTGAGTTATTTTAATCTTTAAGATAGTAACACATCCCAGACCAGGTGGTTGAGAGTTAGGTGATGCTAGGAGAGCATCTAACAGAGTTAGTGTTCGAATCTGAAGTGATCAGGGAGCAGCGTTTAAGTTTTCCACCCAGACAGGTGAAGACAGTCACCAGAGCCCTGGCCCTTGCTGAGCCCTGCTCTATACTTCCCGGTCTCATCGCTGCATCTCACATGTTAGCAAGGAGGCTCATCATGAAGAGGAGGGAACTTTGTGCAGGTGACTTTGTCCCCTGTACTACCTGTACCCTCATCCCTTTAGGGAGGCGCATTATATTCTAACTGTAGTGTGCTTGACTCCCTTGTTCACATACAGCTGTGCTTCAGTGGGTCTGGGTGGGGCTGAGGTGCTGCATGCCCAGCCAGTTCCTCAATGGTACTCGGGCCTCTGGTTGTAGACTGCAGTTTGAGAAGCAGAGCCCTGGGCTGGGAGTCCCCATCCTCTGCTGAAGGTTAGAGCCACATGGAGAATGCTAAAGTATTTAGGCTTGTTATCTCCATAGCATAGCACCAACCCCAGTGAGGGTGTAACTCATTGTGTGCCCTCCTAACCTGGTTCTTGTAACATCTGTCTCTCTCCTGCCTCCCTCCCCAGGCATAACTATTCTGCACCTCCAGGATGGCAGTCCAGTTCCGTTCACTCTTCCCCTTGGCGTTGCCCGGAATGCTGGCACTCCTTGGCTGGTGGTGGTTTTTCTCTCGTAAAAAACAGCAGATCAGCAGCAGTGAAGAGCAGGCAGAGTCCAGTGCCATGACATTAAGGGCTGGCCCTGTCACCAAGGAACCGCTATCCATGGGAGAAGCTTGTCCCACAGTCACGTCCATGTCTCCCAGTGTTCCCCAGCCACCAAGAAAGGAGAAGACTGCTCTAAGCAAGCCTTCGATGGAGCCCCCAGCCTTGCTGCGGACGCACCTGCCCCACCGCAGGTCTGAGTCCTCGGGCAGCCTGCCTAACACCACTGACACGTGGTCCCAACCTGGAATGTGCAAAGTCAACAGCACAAAGGTGGAACTAGCAGTGATGGGGGACGAGGCCAAAGCTGTCCCTCTGGGTTGTCCCCTCACATTCCCGAAGGATGTGCTATTCCCCCATGAAGTGGTAGAAGTATGTAAACAAGAGGCTGTCCTTGGTGGGGTGCCTGCCACAGAGAAGCATGGCCCTGAGGAGATGGCAAGAGAGAGAGAGATGGGTGGAGCCGAGGGGACTGGTGATGCAGTGCTGGGGGAGACCATGCTTGAAGAAGGTCTGCTGCCCCAGGAGTGTGCCTCGGGCCCCGAGAATGGCGAGGCTCTCAGCCTGCCCCTGGAGAGCCAGCCAGTCGGGGCCCTACCGAAAGAAGAATACCTGGTTGGGAAGCTGTTAGGTGGTATTGTGGAGCCAGCTTCTACAGAGCTGGTGAAGGAAGAGGAAGCCCAGAGACTCCAGGGCACAGGTGGCAAAGCCAGGGATAAAGACCCAGTAGGAGAAGTGAGCAAAGAGGAGGCTTTGGATGAAAACAAGAAGCTTGAGCAGGCTGCCTTCCAGATCATCTCTCACGTGATCTTGGAAGCCACTGAAAAGGTCCTGGCCACCACGGACCAGGCTACGGCCAGTCAGCCACAAAGACAGAAAGACGACAACGGTGGCCTAGTCAGCTGGGAAACTGTCCTGGTGCAAGATGCTGCAGAGCCCACCATGGCCACAGCAGGGGCAGCTGCCAGCTCACTGGATACTGCCCTACCTTCACCAGGCCTGCTGGCAGAAGACCTGCCACCACCAAAGACCTACGTGAGCTGCCTGAGCAGCCCTCTGTCCAGCCCCACCAAGGACAGGAAGCCAAAGAACTCTGCATACCCCATCTCCCTGGCTCCCTGCCTGCCACCAGACACCCCACTCAGAGAGTCGCTGGACAAGACCAGCAGCTTGGTGGAAGATGCCACCTGTGTCTCCTGCATGTTGGACAAGAGCCACAGTGTCTCTTCAGTGGCCTCCTCAGGGCAGTGCTCAGATTCTGTCAGCACATCAGGGCTCGAAGACTCTTGCACAGAGACCAACTCGAGCCCCAGGGACAAGGCCATGACTCCACTGCTGCCAGACAGTACTGAGCCCTTCAGCAATGGGGTGCTGAAGGGGGAGTTGTCAGACGTGGGGACTGAGGATGGATGGAGCGTGGATGCAGAAGCAGACCACTCGGGAGGTAGGAGGATCTGGGGAGCATACTTGAGGGTCAGGGAGGTCTTCCTGTATTGTTAGGGGAGAGCCGCTAGCCTGCCCCTTGCTCTGCAGCACAGTGATGGTGGTCCTTCACTGTGGCCCAGCGGGAGAAGCCAGGCCGCCCTGTGGCCCCACAGCCACGGCACTGTCTCTGGCTTTGCCAGCCAGGGAGCCTCCCCAGACCCTCAGAAGGTGGCAGCTCAACGTAGGGACCTCCATTTACCTTAGTATGTTCTTTGGAACACTGGAGTTTAACAGGCCTCCTTAGCATACTGCCGAGTGCCAGGTTCGGGTGTATGTGTCTCGGTAGCTGATGCCTTCTAATCATGTGCTTATTCCGTGTCTTCACCTGCTCTCCTTCTCCAGAAGCTCTTTCAGGTAAGTGCTCCAAGAACAGCCGCAGCTTTGAATTCTGGGAACACTGGCTTTCCTGCATTGTTGCTGTCACCACCTCCTCTACAGAGCCTCAGCCATTTTTTTTCTGTGCAGTTGCAGTTCCACCCCGGGGAAGACGGGCACTTGGTAATGAAGTGTCCACTGGGTTTTTCGAGTGCTGACCCCAGCGTAGACAGTTCAGACCGCTAACTCACAGGTCAGCAGCTCCTGACCCTACTTTTGCAGTCCCCCAGGGTATTTCTAGCCATCTCCCAGAGGATATGAAGGCTCCTGAGTGGCTATCTGACTTGTTGATCCTGAAGCTATCAGTTCCCTGCCATTTCTGCTCTATCCCGGAATTTGGGGGTCTTCCTCAGTGTTTTACCACTTTGAGCCACATGTGGTGTATACCATACACTGCCTGTGGTCAGCCCAAGGTGCAGTTAAGGCTGCTATTGTTTAGGTATCTGTAGAAGAAAAAAAAATGATGCCAGTCCTAATTATGGAGGGCTGGATACCACACAACACACTTTAATGTCAGGGATGTTATTTTAAAAGTTATGTCTTAAAAGGGACGAGAAGAAAGGGTGTTTTTCTTCCTCCGCTTGATAAATGAGTCCCTCAGCTTTGTGATTCCCCACTGCAGATGGACTGCAGTCCCTGGGATGTGCAGGGCCTGCAGAGCCTAGTTCTGCCACGTGGGGCGTGTACCTGAGCCCTGGGCAGGGCCGGCCCGCAGTTCCAGTCAGGAGAAGCCTCCGATGCCCCCTGTTGGTGGTCAGTGGTGCCTAGCGCCAGGCCCTGCTCTCAGTTCCTGCATTGTGTTGAGGGCGGTCAAGTGGGGCACAGGAACTACCAGGGTGGGGCCACTGGAGCTGGCCTGTGTGGTTCTGAGGCAATGCTGGGCAGCCATTGAGTTGGAGAGGAAAAGAGCCCCTGTTGGTCTGTGGCTGTCAGTAGGTCGCAGACACAGTCTCAGTCAGAAAGGTCTGTTTCCTGTCAGAAGCCTGGCCTGAGCCCCTGGCGTGGAGGGTGGCAGTCACTTGCCTGCTGTGGCCCCTTTGGCCACCCAAAGCACGCGCACAGCTCTCGCAGTGTCACAGCCCCACTTCTGCTCTCCTCTGGAAAGTGAGCTTTGGGCCTGTGTTCTGAACCCCAGGGGGTACTCAGGGCTGCCCACTGGGCTTAAGCTGCGGCAACAAGGTCACCTTCTGTTGTCCATCAGGACTAGGGCAGAGCCCTCGGGAGAGCCAGTGAGGAGACTATCATGCACCACTGGGCTGAAGGCTGCTGCCTGGAGCCAGGGCCCTGGGCCAAGGGCCCAGGACTTAGGGCTTAGGGACGGAGACCCCTGTCTGAGGGGCTGGCACACTTGGAAGGGTGTCGAGGTGGCTGGGACAGGCCTGGGGTTAGCTCCGGGGGCAGGCGGACTTGTGGGCCATCCCCTCTCACACCCCGGGCCTTCCCTTCCTTGAGGCAGAATCCACGTGTGCTTGTTCCAGCAGCTGTGGCCTGCACGGCTGCCAAATAAGCAAGTGGGCCCGTGGAAGGCTAAAAATAGGTATATCGATCCCCAGGCCTCCTCTTCCTGGGCCTTTCCTGAGCCGCGGACTAAGTTTACAGCTATACCTGCCGGGCCAGGGAGGTCAGTGGCTCGGAGCCAGGGTCTGTGTGTGCATGGCCTCCTTGCAGGTTCTGACGGGAACAGCATGGACTCAGAGAGCTGCTGTGGCCACGGGAAGAGTGACAGTCTCCAGAGCACCCCGGCTGGCTCCAACCCCAAGAAGGTCGACCTCATCATCTGGGAGATCGAGGTGCCAAAGGTACAGGGGCACCCAGGGGACCCTCTGGCTTACTGGGGGATGGAGCAGGGACTAGGAGCCTTGAAAGGCCCCCTCCTGAGCAGACTCCAGCGAAGGGAATGCTTGACTTTGCTAGGATTTGGGGCTCGCCCAGCCATCCTCGGGCATCCTGGCCCCGTGTCTGTACTCCTGTGTGCTGGGCTCAGGTCTCCTGGCAGAGGCTCTAAAACCCGGACAGGGCAGCCAGATCTCTTCCCTGTGCCCTGCTCTGGCTCTGCAGTGTAAAGTATTTTAGCATTGAGCAGACTATAAGCCCATGTGTAGAGGATTTGCAAAGCATAGAAATGTGGAAAAAAATAAAAACCCACTCTAATCCTACCCCTGAGGGTGACTGGTAAGACTTTTACTTCTTCCTTATCTCATACCTTCTGGTTTTTAACTAAAACATAGTGTTGCTTTAATTAATACTTTCAAATTTTCAACATTATTTTCCAGACAGACTGTATGAAAACCTAGTTTTAAGTGCAGTCAGTATTCATCTTGTGAGTGGCACCTTCCTTCCCCAGTCCCAGTTTCTTGGTGCATGAGTGGTTTCTGGCCTCTGACCTTACAGATTACCAACCTATTAGCCTCATCTGTAATGTTCATCCCTGGGGCTCAGATGCAGTTGGTAAATTGCTCTCCCAGGGCACTGGGCTCTGTGCTGAGGGGAGCCATGGCTCAGTCCAAACTGGGCCAGGAGGGCTGCTGGCTCCTGCTGTGGCTTCCTCCCCAGTGACCTCGTTAGCAAAACTGACTGCCCTCTGTGGTGACAGGGCTTGGCAAGGCGAGCTGGTGAGGAGGGGCTGGGTCCCTCATAGCCTGCTAGGCAGGGTCCGGACTGGTTTGGAGCTTATCTCATCCAGGCTGTTTGGCTTCTCTCTGCCTTGAACCCTGGGTCACTGGATGCTCTGTGTGTCTTGTGCACTGGTGGCTTCAGCCACTGACCATTGGTAATAGGAACTTGAGCTTCTTAGGCTTTCATTTTCTGTTTCGTTTGATTTTTTAGAAGTATCACTATGTTGTTGAGGCAAGCCTTTAACACACTGTGTCACACAGGCTGGCCTTGACTCACAGCAGTCCTCCTGCCTCAGCCTCCTAAGTGCTGAGATTATAGGCCTGTGCCACCACACATGGCATGGCCTTGATTTTCAAATGGAGCCCTTTTCCTATGACCTGAGTAGACTCAGGCACAGAGGATGGAGATCCATAGCGAGCCCTTCTGCTGGGGAAGTGCTCACAGTACATGTGTTGTGAGTGGATGCTGCCTCCCTGGGTCTGGGCTACATCCCCAGAATGCCATACAGTCTTTTTTTTTTTTTTTTTTTGCAGAACCAGGGATTGAATTCAGGCCTTGCGCTTGCCAGGGAAGCACTTATTCTACTGAGCTATCTCCCTAGCCCCTCACCTCCTCAGAACAAAATGAGCCTTGTTCAACTTATAGTTTATCATCTTGGGTGGATCCCTTAGCCTTTTGAGACTGTGAAAACAGTGATGAAATGATCTGTTTTGCTGAACCTGATGGCATGTGCCTATAATCCCAGCACGCAGCAGGCTAAGGTGGGAGGCTTACATGTTTGAGGGCCACTCTGAGTACATAATGAGACCCTGTCTCAAAAAGAAAAAAAAAATACCTTGTGTTTCCCAGGCATTATAGTATAAGTACTTAGAGAAGTACTGGCAAATAAATGCCAACACAGTAAGAATTAAAAAGACTTTGTATAAAACAAAAGCAGGTCTTCCAGACATAGTGGATTGCTTTCCTGTTAACCCTCTCCTCTCTTTCTGTCTCCCTGGAAGCACTTAGTTGGCCGGCTAATTGGCAAGCAGGGGCGGTACGTGAGTTTTCTGAAGCAGACCTCTGGTGCCAAGATCTACATCTCAACCCTGCCTTACACTCAGAACATCCAGATATGCCACATAGAAGGTCAGTGGCCGCTGCTACTGTGTTCTAATTTTCTTACCTGAAACGTAAGTAAAGGGAAGTATTTGAGGGCTAGTTGCTGTCCTTTTTGAATTACTTATTCTGAGCAGAAACTGCTCTTTATCTGAGCTAGCAGGAGTGTCTGGTATTTTTCCTCCAGCCTTTAGAGGTACTCAAAGGGGACTTGGGTCCCACCCCACCAGACCTCTGGCCAGAAGAGTCCTACACACTTAAATGATCAGGGCCTGGGCCTGGTCAGTGGTGCCTGGCACCCTACACAGGCTCTTTTTCAGGGCAGCAGGCTCCTTGGTTGAAGAGGACTGGGCCTTTCCCCACCTGCCAGCTGCCTCTTGGTTCACAACCCAAATCAGAATGGCAGAAGTATCACTGAAAAGGTGAATAGGCCTACACAACTTTCTTGGTAAAGCAAAGCTTAGCATTTGCACCTTAAAGATACCCTTGAACTCCAGAAGGAGTCCTGAGGGGCTTGGGGTGATTTTGTGTTTGCTGTGACTTTCTCTTACCCTCTGGGATTGTGTGTCCTGTCTGTCCCCTTTAGGTTCTCAGCATCATGTAGACAAAGCTCTGAACTTAATCGGGAAGAAGTTTAAAGAACTGAACCTTACCAATATCTATGCTCCCCCGTTGCCTTCCTTGGCGCTGCCTTCTCTACCAATGACGTCCTGGGTAAGTGTGCTCTGCCCTGGGCCTCTCCCAACTGAGAGACTCCTCAGACTGTCTGCCAAGAAGGCCATGATATGCGATGGCCTGTGTCCTCTCCCCTCGGGCCTCCACTGCTGTAGCCCACGTCTCTGGACAAGGGCAAAGTTCTCCTCCTAGGGCCTGCTCCTGGTTCTGCTGCCTGGATAGGTTTGGTGTTTTCTAGGCATTTCCTTGCAACTGGTTTCCAGGTGACGATGGATGCAGCAGTTGTAAAAGCCCACACCCGTGTCCTAACCCAAGAGGCCTGGGAGGCCTGTGATGGGCCGTTCCATTCCTTACTTGTAGTTAGTTGGTCCAGATCAAGGAAGAGCTCCCTTCCCTCACTCCCCCAGGCACTGCCTGAATTAATCTGTCACTATGACGTTCTCCCAAACTCCTTGGCGGTTTGGCAGGAGGAGGAGGAGCTGCCATCTCCAGGGCCTGTGGACTGGCTGCTTGGGGCCTGCCAGTCATAGCCTGCAGGGTGTGTGTCTCTGGCCCAGTTGGCCTCTTCTTGCCAGCAGACAGGCAGAGTTCTGTGGGCCAAAGACCAGCAGTATTTCATACGGGTGGGCTGCACATGTTCTTGTGAGGATGGCTCCTCTGGGTTTGGTTTTAGCACGGTGGGCTTTGCAGCCTGTGTCCTCCTGAGCAGTGACCTTGGCCTCAGGGGAAGAGCTGAGTGTTGCTCTCCTGTGCATATGGGGACTGTCCTGAGCTGCAGTCCATAAATCGGTTTTTCAAAGGAGACTTGGCTCTGGACTGCCTCCGCATCTCTTGTCTCTCTTACTCTTCCTGGGGAATTGACTATTCTTAACAATAGGGTGTTTTGTGTGGCCGATTGCATTTCTGCTTGGCTCTCTGGCTTTCAGGGGAGCTTCCAGGGCTCCTGGCCACAGAGCTGGGTAGGCACACAAAGGCCAGGCTCCTGGCTAGAGGACACCCTTATTTCTGGAGCTGTGGGGCTTAAAGGTGGAAGGCACAGTGCGGCCCAGAGACTACTTGCTGGCTGACTCTTGGCATCAAGAAAACTAGTGCCTGGAGGATGAGCCTTGTAGAAACACACTGGCTTGTGCTAGGTCCTGGCTGCTGAGCATAGCTGCAGGCCAGCGCCCCAGTGAGAATGAATCAGACCTCTGTAGAGGGAGGGGAGCAGGACCTGGGGGCCAGGGGAAGCCAGAGAGGAACAAACAGGATGCAGACTCTGGTGGACTTTGGCAGTGGACTCCAGGCTGCTGCCTGCTGCTGAGAAGGCCAAGCAGGCACTGGCAAACCGAAGCTGGGGCCAGCCAGCGGCCGGCCCAGAAGTTGCTGGGCTGGCCTGTGGGCTGCCCACTCTTGCTCCTAGGCACTTGGTTCTTAGTGGCCACTCGCTCCCTTTGTCTTCCCTGAGTCTTGTGGCTTCCCCAGAAGAGACAGAGACTNNNGGGGGGGGGGGGAGGCTGTTACCTGAGACATAGACCCTGAAGCCCGGCTCTGCAGCCTCCTTGTCCCAAGCCTGTCTCTGTTGGCTGCTCCTGGTACTGTAGGACAACAGCCATAGCAGCTGACGTTCTCATACCTCTGCCTTTGGGTGCCCTGTTGTTTTGGGTTGTTATGCCCCTTTCAGAGATGTACCAGCAAGGTCTCAGGATGTAGCCCAAGTAGGAGAAGGATTGATGCAGTGTCTGCTGCCTCTTCCCCCTACAGCTCATGCTGCCTGATGGCATCACTGTGGAGGTGATCGTGGTCAACCAGGTCAACGCCGGGCACTTGTTTGTGCAGCAGCACACGCACCCCACCTTCCACGCGCTGCGCAGCCTAGACCAGCAGATGTATCTCTGCTACTCTCAGCCCGGAATCCCCACCTTGCCCACTCCGGTGGAGAGTAAGCGCTGCCCTGGGGGCTTCTGACTGTCCAGGCTGGGGGTGGCCTGGTCTTGGCTCCTTGCTGGGACAGGACTCCTGAGTTCCTGCCATTGTCATGGAGTTTATTTTCTGGCTAGCCAAAGCTAATGTTTCCATTGGCTGGCAGAGCAGTGGGATTGCAGTGGAATTTTGACACATGGATTCAGATCCTGGTCTTGCTGCTTTGTGAATTGGGTCTTTCTGCTTATTTGGGAAGCAGCTTGGAGACTGTGTAGGTCCTGCAAAGCATTTTTGGAGTACACTGGCCCTGATAAAGATCTTAAGCCCAGCACACCCATGCATTGGCTTGGCCAGCTCCAGGTGACAGGGGAGGAAACTGCCTATGGAATGAGTCTGCTGTGGTGTCACTGAGCAGGAGCTGGATCCACACTGACTTTTGTCACTTTGATCCATATTAGAACACCTATTTTGTGATTTCTTTTGGAGGAATAAGGATATAGTTTTTGTCAGAGTCTCTACCCTGTCAGTAAAGCTGAGGAGACTTAGAGGTGGCTGTACCAGCAGCTCTCTTTAAGGGGTGGGACTCAGTGCAGTCAGCCCCTGCTGCCCCAGGGTGGGACTTGGTGCCCCTTTGGAGCACAGCCTTGCTGACTGCCTGGGAGCTCTTTGCTCCTCCTAAATTGAAGGCTAGATGATGGGGGTGGAGGGTGCTGGCCAGCGAGTGCCTCCCTCAAGCACACTTATTAGTTGTCATGGGCTGGAGCAGACCCCAGGTTCCAGGCCCCCAAGCTGCTGGGCTTGGAAGTTCTTGCATCTTTCATGGAGTTTAAGAAAGTAAGGCAGACCTAGCCTCCACTCTGCACACCTGTTTTGCCTGGTTTCCCCGGTTAGTATGTGCATCTCAGGCCTCGGGAAGTTTCAGGGTGGTGGTTCGGGATGGACTGCTTTTCAGCACAGAGGAGTTTCCTTGTTGGACTGAATGTCCCCACCCAGGTTCTCCCTTGGACTCCTCTTGGGCCCTGAAGGAGTCCTTGCTGGTGACTCCTCCCTCCACATGGAGATACAGGCCTCTAAGGAGGATTGTGGGGCGGTGAGTGGCAGGCACCAGGTGGCGCTCAGCACCCCACTCAGGGCTCAGTGTGTCCTCCCTTGCTCTGTAGTCACGGTCATCTGTGCTGCCCCTGGTGTGGATGGGGCCTGGTGGCGAGCTCAAGTGGTGGCCTCTTACGAGGAGACGAACGAGGTGGAGATCCGCTATGTGGACTACGGCGGGTATAAGAGGGTGAAGGTGGATGTGCTCCGGCAGATCAGGTGAGTGGGGCCCTGCCGACGCCCCATGCCCTGCTTGATATGCAGCAGCTGGTGGCTGCCTTCTCCCAGCTGAAGACGAGGTCCTCCTTCCCTTCCCTGCCGTCTTGGCCAGTGGGGTGTGGCCTGAGCAAACCCAAGGACTCCCAGCCACCCCCGCCAAGTGTCAGGCATCTGCAGTGGGGCTGCCACTTTCAGAGTTCAGTGCAGGAGCCCTGAGGTCAGGCTTGTAGCAGGGCCGCCTGCCCACACTGAGGAGCGCTGCCTCGCAGAGGGCTGTAGGTGTCTCCGCTAAGCACAAAGTGCATCCAGATGTCAGAGGTGGTGCAGCC
>NDGN011477872.1:0-14369 GCA_002564285.1 Tympanoctomys barrerae
ATTATTTTTTCCTGCATCCTAGTTCTTTTTAAGAGATCTTTTCTTACCTTTTCACTAGCTGCAATGGGTGTCTGAATTTTCTTCACTGTGCTTTTAAAAACTTTCCTACCTCTGCATAAATGGTGCTAGGAAAACTGGCTATCCACAGGAAAAAGAATGAAGTTAGATGTTTATCTTACTTCTTATATAAAAGTTAGCTCAAAGATTAAAGATGTAAGGATAGGCCTTGTCATAGCACCTGCCTGGCAAGCATGAAGTCCTAAGTCAGATTTCTGATACCAAAATATACATACATACATACATACATACATACATGGTCCTGTAACTCAAAAACCCTAAAAGAAAACTTTTAGGGGAAGCTTCATGATGTTGGTTGTGGTAATGACTTCTGGCTGTGATACCAAAAAGACAAGCATGTCCATAATGAACTTCAGAACTTCACAGTATAGGACAAAAGCAATCTATTGAATAGAAGAAAATGCAAACTTTATATCTAATAAGAAACTAACACTTAACATAGATTTTTAAAATATAACTCAATTTAAAAATGGAGTTGAGGGGCTGGGGATTTGGCTCAGCGGTAGAATGCTTGCCTAGCAAGCTGGAAGCGCTGGGTTCGGTCCTCGGCACCAAAAACAAAAATAAATAAATAAAAAAAATAAAAAATAAAAATGGAGTTGGGTACTATGGTGCACAAATCCCAATACTTGGCAGACTGAGGCAGGAGCATTGCTGTGAGTTCAAGGCCAGCCAGGGATGGGCTACATAGTAAATTCAAGGCCAGCCGTCTCATAAAACAGAAAAAAACAAACAGAAAAGGGCAACAGACTTGAAGGGACAGTTCTCCAAAGACAGTGTACAAATGGGCAGCAAGCATGTTGCACGTCAAGCATCATCAGAGAAATGCAAACCAAAACCACAGAGAGATATCACCACCACCCTTTAGGGTGGCCACTATTCAAAAGAACAAACAGAAAATAACAACGGGATATAGCCCAAGACAGTGCCTGCCTGGCAAGTGCAGGGTCCTGAGTTCGATTCCCAGTGCCCCTCTCCCCCCCAAAAAAAGTAACAGCTACTGAGAAGGATGTGGAGAGACCTCAACTCTTGTGGACTGTTAGCAGGAATGGAAGGGTGGTATAACCAATATGGGAAACAGTATGGGAATTCCAGGCTCTGCATGATAGGGCATATCTGTAATCCTAGCACTCTGGGATGCTGAGGCAGGGGGATTCCAAGTTGGAGCTCAGTCAGGGCAAGCGAGTGACTGAGCAAGATCTAGTTTCAAAAAAAAAAAAAAAGAAAGAAAGAAAGCTTAGTATACAAACAGTGGAGTACTATTCACCCTGAGGAAGGAATTTCTGCCACACTTTACATGCATAAAAATTTAAAGACATTATGCTTATGCTAAGTGAAATAATCCAGTCACAAAAGACACCCTGGGGTCTGAGGAGATAGCTCAGTAGAATAAGTGCTTGCCTGGCAAGCGCAAAGGCCTGAGTTCAATTCCCTGGTTCCACCAAAAGAAAAAAAAAAAAAAAAAAAAAAAAGACNAAAAAAAAAAAAAAAAAAAAAAAAAGACACCCTGTATGATTCCCTTTAGGTAAGATAAGTAGAAGTGGTTGTTTCCAGGGTCTGGAAAAAGAAAATGGGAAGGATCGTTGGACAGGCAGGGTTTCAGTCGTGAAAGACGAAAAACTTGCTGCACAGTAGTGTGCATACAGCAAACACTACTGCATATACACTTCTAAAGGTTAAGATGATAAACGTTGTGATGTTTGCACACGTGCACGCACACACGCACATACGTACAGTTTTCTTAATTTCCAAATCTCCCTAACTCACATTTGAGTTTCACGTGCAGACCAGGATGAACTTTGACGTGCTGGGCTGTGTCGGGACCTCTCCGCAGGCCCTGTGGTCCTGCAGTCTGGTCCGGACAGCGGGAGAAAGCTGGCGGGGGTCCAGGTCGCCAGCGACAGGGGACTTCTTTTTCCGCTGGAGCCACCCCTCCCCTCTCCCCTGGAACAGACGCTGTGGCCATAGGCCAATAAGGCCAAGAGGGACCTACTTTCCTTTTTGAAAAACGTTTTATTCCATTTAAAGATCTACAAAATAAAACAGCATCTAGTATTAGCCTGAGAAGCATCCGCGTTCCCAACCTCTCACCTCGGCCAGCTGCACAGAATAGAAGCGAGACGCCCCTCGGTCTCGCAGTCCACTCTGTCCGTCCCCGCACGCGTGTCTTTCCTGCAAAAGGTCCATCCGCACAGTGGTGCGCGACTCGCCTCAGTGCAACACGCGTGCTCTCACCGCCCATCCGTCCTCTGCATTCTGATTGTCCCTCGGATCGCGACCATAGCGCTGCGGATCGGCCATATCTCCGCCTTGCCCACGCTCACGCAACTCGGGGGCGCCCGCAGCGGCGGGGGGTTGAGGCCCTTCCGGCTCAGTGGACTCAGCGTTCGCTTTTCCCGAGGCCCGCGCCGGTGCAAAGGGAAGGATTCGGCTCCCCACGCCAGCACCCTCGTGGCCCCCAGCGTCCCTGAGCGCTAACGTGGGGTGCGTGGGGTGCAGACTCCCCCCCATTTCAGCTCCCTGGTCTCCCGCCCCTCAGGGGGCGTGTCGAGGGCGTGGCCACCCGCTGCCCCGCGCCTGCGCCGCCTCCCCTCCACTGAGAGCTTCCACCACTCGCTTGGCTGTCAGGCGCGGTGGCCAAGTGGTAAGGCGTCGGTCTCGTAAACCGAAGATCGCGGGTTCGAACCCCGTCCGTGCCTCTCTTTGTGGGAGATCTTATGTACGTACGCGCTCCCATTCCTGTTCTACGTGGTATTTTTTTCCCTTTTGGGTTCTGTTCAAAAGGGTCCTTCAATCCCTCCTTCCTCTGCTGCGGGCTTCACCACTTGGTGGCCTCGCAGCGCCACCGCTCGGTGCCTCCCTCGAGACCCGCGTTAGGAATCCACGTTAGGCGTGGCGTCGCCGGCGGGCCCTCAGTCCTTACTGGTGGACTCTGACGTTTCCGAAATCCCTACAAGCTCCCCGCCGGCTCACCCAACCGCCTCGTTCCGGTGGACGCCTGTTCTTTCCTCTTCCCCACGGAGCTGACCCGTGGCATCTGGCCTCAGGAAGTTATGACACTCCCCACGTCATCGTTAGGGGAAACAGCCTGATTTTAACATGATAAGGCATGCATGCCTTTGAATCCTGGTCCCTCTTTTCATATGCTCCACTTCACCTGTCACGTTTCCAGTTTAATTCTCAGCGTTGAACATCCTGCTCCAGATAGCCTCATAAATAGAACTTCACCTCCCCCACTCTGCATTCCATAGGTCTGCTAATGTGACCAAAACATAAAAAGCACGTTAGTTTGCTCAAAGCCTATTACATAGCTGACCAGCGGGAACTTCAGGTGAATTGAATGTCAGCAGTCAGGTTATCAAGGAAACAGGATATGGAGCTCACAGCCTGGAAATGCTGATCGTATTTCCCAATACACGAAAGAAAAGCCCTTGGTTTTGAAGAGAATGCTGAGTGAGGGTGCCTGCCACCAAGACATTTTTACTAAATGCAAATGAAGGCACTTTGTGAAAAGGGCCAAGCCCGAGCCCAGGTATTCAGGGACGCGAAGGAGAGAGGTTCTGCACTTCTGAGTGTGATGGCCTTAAATGCTGTCCCTCACCTTGATTCCTAATGGAGGGAGCTCCTAGGCGGGACAGAGGGTGGCCACTGGGATAGAGGATTCCACTGCTGCTCTGGGAGATGAGCCAAACCAAAGTCAATTCGAAAGGTACAGGGTACAGAAGGGTCAATGTACAGACTTGGGGAAGCGGATCCCAGAGGGAAGGGTCAAAGGCAAAGGTCCAATGTGGATCCTAAATCACGGCCAGCGATAGGAGCCATGAGCGATAGCAGATGAGGGAGAAGTCAGGAAGGGAGGAGAATTGCAGTTACCCTGGAGGCCAGCAGGTGTCCACACACCCCGTGGGGCTGGAGTTCGGGTCGGGTCGGGTCGGGCTTGACGGGTGGGCACGGGCAAAAAGAGGACTGCTATCTTGAATTTATAGCACGACCTCCATTAAATCCTTTGCACTTTCTGGAGTTCGGTTGCCCTCCTAGCTAAATTCTAAAGTTAAAAGAGTTCTTTCCTCTATGCCTCGTGGCCCAGACATTCTTAGTTTCTATCTCAGGGGCTCCACCTTAGTTAAGGAGAACCTCCAGCCGCCCACCCATCTCTCCCATGAGCCCAGAGGTGGTTCATCATCTGGCCTCTTTCACAGGAGGCTGGCCACTGAGATCTCCTGGTGGGGACGGTGTGACCCTGGACTGGCTTCCAGAAAGTCTGCCTTTCTCGTCCGACTGGACACAGAACAGCAGTTGTGGAGGCCACCCCTCCCCCACCCAGGCTCCCTGGCACAGTCCTCTCCAGGGTCCTCCCCAGGATCCAGAACAGATCCCAGGGCCTCTGCACTGCTGTGTGAGGGCCACACCAGCAGACACGCTGTTCTGTGGGAAGGTAAAACCTCCGGGATATTTAAAAAAACACTCTACATCGGACCTCTTCCTTCCTGTGAACAACTATTATTTAACTTAAAAGCAGAATTTGGCAACTATAGCTGTGATGCCTCATACTGCGAATTTTAGTCCAATATTCCAGCCTGGAGAAGTATATTTTTAAACCTCTTATTATACAATGGAACAGATTCAGAAGTCACAGACAGGAGATGAATGTGTTAATGAGTTCTAAGGGAAACACCACCCAGGCCAGAGCCGTGTATCAGCTGCTCAGGAAACCTCATCCACATTTCCCTCCCAGTCACCGCCCCCATGACTGGGAGGACCATACGCCCCTGCTTCTGTAGTAACCACTTCCTTGCATTGTATTAGTTCGGTGAACACTGCATTTTTATACCTTAGAGTTTAATTTTGCTTATTTTAAAATTGATACCTCTTTTAGGCTTTAATTTTTTAATCAGGAGCACTGCCTTCTCTCCCTTTCATTTCCTTGCAGCATATGTGTTGAGGAACCTGGGCCACTGGAGCTGTAGGGTCTCCCCTAGTCTGTGGATTGGGCTAAGTGCAGACTTTAGTGCCACCCAGTTAGTTCCGTGGCATTTCTTGTATAGAAGCTAGCAGCCACACGGGAGGTCAGAGCTGGGTTTGATGCCTTATGGCAAAAAGCTGGTATCACCTCCTCTGTGAAACCCCTGGGTCCTCCAGGTATGAAGGCACTCAGTTTCCTCTCAGATCCTTGGACAGGAGCTCTATCTCCTGTGCTGGATGGGAAGCCCTTTGGGTTGGGACAGTGTCGGGTCCCTGATTCAAAGGTTAGAAAGTGTTCTCTGAGGAGCTAGTGTGGCTGGGCTCTGCAGGATGAATGAGAATTGACCAGAACACCACAACATGGTGATACTTGTGGCCTGTCCTTTTTGATACTCAATATCATGATTAATGTTGCATTCAGCAGACAGTTACCCCATGATCCCTCTAATGTGTAGGCAAAATCAGGTTGGGTTTTTTTTATTTTTTATTTTTTTGGCAGAACCGAGGATTGAACTCAGACCCCTGCGCTTGCCAGGCAAGTGCTTATTCTACTGAGCCATCTCCCCAGCCCCCTAGTTTTTTAATTTAGAAAACAAATAGCGATTCTCTGTGGATGGGTAGGTTTGGTTAACAAAGCCTAAAGATCTAATGTCATCCTTGGAGACAGAAGCTAACCCTTGGAAAGCATGGATGATAGTGGTGAAAGCTACCAGCCAAACTTCTCAGGTTATAGTTACAGAAACAGGCAAAAGGAATGGACAGAACTGGTTGCAGGTCACCTCAGAAGTTCCACCACATCACCCAGAGATCAAGGGAGAAGAAAGGGAGACAGAGCTTCCCAGTCCGTGCCCCTAGTGACAACCCCCCCCAACAGCACATTTAGTTATAAACTCAGTAGTGGAATAGATGCCATGCTCCCATGACCCAGTCACCTCCCAGAGCCTCACCAATGAGCACATGAGTCTTTGCTCTTCCCAAGATGAGCACAAATTTGCTGGGAAAAGTCATTTCCATTGTTACCCCAGACGGCCATCTCTGTGCCAGCCTGTGGGGCCACCAGGGACATCACGTGCGGAACATTCACTCCTGCTCAGTGAGAAATGTAGATAGTGACCCAGGCCACAGAATTCAACCAGTGTTCAGGCTTTGGGGGCAAGGAAGGGTCACAGACACACTGCCAAAGGATTTCCCAGGTGGCCCAGCCCCAGGCACAGATTGGTGTGCAGAACTCAGCTCCACTAGGGGTGAATGGGAGCAGGTAAGAGCAGAGGCCGGACCCCTCCCCATCTCTCCTCGGAGGTGGGTTGTCCCAGGGGCCTTAGATCAGGTGACTCTGCTGGCAGAGGACAGTGTGTTGGTGCACGCCCTCCTGGTGGGGTGGGCCCTTCCGTGAAGGGGCAGCATCTCAGAGTGACCACCATGCACACACAGAGGAAATGTAAACGTAAGAATCAGTTTTGCCATAAGAAATGTTGCAGTTTATAACCGAATATCCCCCCATCCTCACCCCCTCCAAAGACTCATGCATTCATTGGTGAGGCTCTGGGAGGTGACTGGGTCGTGGGAGTGTGACATCTATTCCACTACTGGAAAGCTCTGTCTTCCTTTCTTCTCCCTTGATCTCTCTCTACTTCTCACTGCCAAGTCCTGAGCTCGTTCTCCTCTGCTGTGCCAGGAACTGTTGCCCCTCTGCCTTGCCGTGCTGCCTTGGAGCCAGCTAACTATGGACTAAAACCTCTATAAGTTGTGAGCCAAAATAAACCTTCCCTCCATTTAGCTGTGGCTGTCAGGTGTTGGCCTCAGTAAAGGGAAAGGAAGACAGAAGGTGAGGGCAAGATAAGACTTAGAGGGCTCTGGCCAAGCCTTTCAAGAACCCTGGAGTGAGAAGGCCACACCTGGGTCAGCTGTGTCACTTACTTCCCAGGACTGTCTGCCCTCCTCTGCACACTGCACACCCCTGACCCACTGTCCAGGAGAATCAAAGCCCGTGTGAAGCACAGCAGTGACATCATGGAGCCATGATGCCTTACACACAGGCACAGAACTGACTCCTGGGTAGAGAAGTTGTCCCTCTGCTGTTTCCTGAGGGCAAAGATCATATCTTCTCAAGGGACCTGGTGGACAAAGGGGCTCTTTTCATGTGTTGGTTGAGAGAATGAAGTCAGCAAAATCAAACAGTTGGTCAGTCAATCACCACGTTTCTTCCTGCAGTTATGGAACAGTCAGGCTGGAGGAAGTCATAGAGGTAAGACTGCATGGGAAACGAGGGACTAAAGCAGGTCCTGACTGCTGACAAAACTGGAAATCCCAGTATGGTCTTTCTGTGGTAAAGTGTTCACTCCAATCTTGTATTGCCCCTAGGCTCTGTGACTTTCTCTGTCCAGACTATACGGGCAGAGAGAATGAAAATCTATGTAAATTTCCAAGTGACCAAATATGCAGAGAAAATGAACCCCAAGAATACCACAGGCAAAATACAAAAAACTGTAGCTCTGGAAAGAGAGATTCCTGTGTCTTCTGCCAACGCTCTCCGGCAGATGGTAAAAAGCTAAAAAGAACCCAGCATGATTTTATTGATGCCACCACAGAGGTGGCATCTGATGGACTGGACCGTCCAGAAAAGCAAACTCAGTGGAAAGAACTCAGTATGGAGTGACCTGGGGTAAATCATTTCACCTCCTCAAGCCTAGGATCTACATCCAGAACATGGGGGTTCCCGTTCCTGCACTGCCCCTTCATGGCATCTTGGATACTGCCAGAGCTGTCGGCGGACAATGGCAACACAGGCCTATTAAATACCTTGCTGGGTGCAGGCGCTGCAGGCCACAACGAAGGCCTGCCCTCTGGCCTGTGGGGAATGTGGTTATCCTCTGAGAGGAAACTGGTACAATCTACACACGTCAGAGCTACATTCTCAGGGGAGGTTATGCAGGCCTGAAACACTCAGAAGATAGTTACTGACTGTGCTCTATGTCAGGCACAAAAACTCTGCGCCTATGGACTTAGAATCTGGAGGAAGGCAAAAATAAGCAGTGGAAAGACAGACTATGCCCCCCAAAAAAGCTTATAGCCTCTTCTGTAACAGTACAAGTACAAGGGAAATGTAAATTCCCACAGCTAATTTGGTCCTAATAAAAATGATATAACAAAAACAAAAACAAAATGAGTGAATTATATGGTGAGAGGGGACAAGGGCCATGGAATTGAAAAAAAAAAAAATGGAGGGCTAACAGGTAAGAAGTGATGGGCCAGGGGCTGCAATTTAAAATAGGGAGGCCAGGGAGGGCCTAGGAAAACTCAGAACGAGGGCAACCAGCAGGGAGGTCAAGTGTTTCTTTTTTAAACAAAGAATGCAATTATTAAGAACTTAATGGACAAAAGAGAAGCCTGTCTTAGGTACAGTTTTTGTAAGTTTTAGTAATGTGCATACCACTGTCACCATTTTGTTATGTCAGAATATCACTGGTATCATTATTTACCAAATACTTGTCTTTACTTTTGCAAAATCAGCTCTGCGGGATTTTTTTTTTTTTCTTTCTGTATTCTAGGGAAGGGTCTACAGGGTGTTCACTGCACAAGGTAACCTTGCTGAGTCTCACTACTAGATGGGATTCATAGTGATTCTCCTCTTTACAGCCTTCCAAGAGCTGGGACTACAGGCATGCACCAACCCACCCAGTTTCAATTGCCATCTCAGCACGCCCCGGAGGTGCGGGTGGGGTTTGGAGCCAGCACAGCAGGACCCAGGATTGAATCCCCTACCTCCTGCACTTGCTTGCAGGCGCTTTAATCCACTCTGTGGGATTTTTGTCCCAGCTTGCTATCTCCTCTGACCGTTAAGATGGGTGTGCACAGCACAGAAGCAGGGGCATTAGGTTCCCTTCCACGTGCTAGCACACACACCTTCACCCCACTTCTGTCTCTGGGAGGATGGCTTGCCAAGGAGCCTGGGTCCCGTGTATCTGTGCAGTGTGGGTTGTGTATGGAGGCAAAAAGAGCAGCAGCTGTGGGCGGACTCGAAAGCGGACTGAGATGGNATGGAAAGGGCAAAAGGGCATGAGTGCCCTAGAGACTTAGGCTTTTTACTGTGAGATCTCACTGGGGCAAGATGCAGTGGTGGCAGTGCACTGGCCCAGGGAGGAGATGGGCACAGGGGGGCAGGTCTCGGGTCTGTACTTACTAACCCTGGCAAATCATGTCGCTGGTACGATGTGGACAATAATAATAGATATGTGCTCAAGTCCTCGTGAGATGGGATAGAGCGGCTCGGAGTCCAGGGCCTGGGCATCTAAATTTTTTTTCACGGAGAGCTGTCAACATCATCACCATCAGGCACGCCTCAGACTGCACAAGGTAACCTTGCTGAGTGAAATCAGTTCCAGTTTGCAAGCAGCATTTTAAAGTGGAACTGAATAGGACACATAGAATATATATTTATGTGCTTAAGCATTATTTCATAAATTTATATATGTATGATACACATTATCTACATACCATACACATACCCCTGTCGTGGAGCATGATCAAGAGCCTGTGAGCCACTGTGTGGGCAAAGGCAATGTTTCTAAAGAGGAACATAACTAGAGTTGTTTATTTTTTTTAAACAAAGAATGCAATTATTAAGAACTTAATGGACAAAAGAGAAGCCTGTCTTAGGTACAGTTTTTGTAAGTTTTAGTAATGTGCATACCACTGTCACCATTTTGCTATGTCAGAATATCACTGATATCATTATTTACCAAATACTTGTCTTTACTTTTGCAAGGCTGTGTGATGTTGGGCAAGTCTAGACCCACTCTGGGTCCCTTTCTGCCCTGGAGGCAGGTCCAGTCCCACCCTTGTGTTCTTGTGTTTGGCTGTCCCACAGCCGCTATCTCAGGAAGCAAAGAACAAGCCCTTTACTGCTTGTGAACTGGCTGGGGAATTTTCTAGGAATGTAGGAGAAAGTGCAGGACCTTAGGATCCGCCTTTCTCTTGTACACGGAGTCCTGCCGGCTGCCCCAAGTTTGCAGAATTTCCTTTCTTGTCCTGCTTTGATTCCATTGATAGGATTAGGTGCCCCCCATTGTCGTACCCTTTGATGTGGTCAGGGGGTAGGGGAGAGGTTTCAGGCCCTGGGAGCAAATCTTAATCTCTGTGGGCTTCTCTGGGATCAGTGCCTGGGTAAACCCATTACATCCCAGCTCTTTTATCCCCCCAGGACACCGGCCCCTCTAGACTCCTTGAATCTCATAGATCCTAAGGGTCTGCCAGATTTGGAGAGAGCAATAAAAAGGGAAGAGAAAGAAGAACAGGAGCGCTAGCCCCCCTCCAGCACCCGCAGCATCTCCCCAATCGTCAGGGCATCTTTCTCTTTCTAACCTTCTAATCCTGGGCCCCCACAAAATGAGAATTACAGAGGCTGAGGCCAAAGCCCTTTCCTGCACCAGTTGCTTCTGCTCTCCATCCCTCCCGGAGCCGCATTCTCTTGTGAGCACCTGCTCCGGCAACCTATCTGTCCTACCAGGAATCCCCTAGCGGGTGCAGAGGGCCAGCAGTTAAGAGCAGAGAAACCCCTCAGCTGCCACTGCAGTGAGGATGTAAGCCATGACTGAGGTTTGTGAGACCAGAGAACAGTCAATAGGAAAACAGCAGGCCAGTATTAGTTGTATATTAGTGTTTTCTTTAAATTAGACTCCAAGGCTCCACCTGAAAGTGGGGAGACTCAGTCTCAGGGGTTAGTTGAGCTCCCCTATCATTCTCTTCCATAATTCTTGGTGTCCTGGGTGCCTGGAGGCTGGGTATCTTGGCAGAGGCGTACGTAATTTACACTCCAGGAGGTCTCAGCCAAAATACGCAGTCTCCGACGTGAGGTATGTGTTGCCTTCTCCAGACAATGGGGCGGCAGGTCACCACTAGACGGAATCCCACCGCTTCTCACCTCTCTACAGTCTTGAGGAAGCTTCCCCTTGGCCTGGAACTCTTCCTCAATTGCCCCCTCTCCCGGAACTGGCATTTCAAAAAGCATGTGCAGGCAAACGACATCAGGAGCTGGAAACACACATCTCAAGAATGCCAGCTGCCCGGTATCACGCGTGTCTCTTTGCGCTTATTTTCTCCTCGTTTTGCTACAAATGCTCTGCAAGAAGAGCGGCGTTGGCCGGGGCTCCAGGGCGCGGGGTCCAGGCCGGCGGCAGGTGCGCTCGCGGGAGGGGGCGTGGCCTGGGCGCCGAGCTGCCGGCAGGGGGCTCCCGGAGCCGGTCTCCGCCGGAGGAAGCACTGGCAGCCGCTCGGACGGGTCAAAGGAGGAAAAGGGAAAATTACTGAAGCTGGCGGGTGGGAAGGGCTGCGTGACTAGGAGGAAGGCACTAGAGACTCGGGCCGCCGACGTCCAGACCCCCGTCCCCAGGGGAAGAGGACGCCAGAGACGCCACCGCCCCCGCCGGTATCCTCCCGTGCCGCAGGCTGCAGCGGGCGTCGCGGCCAGGGGCGGTGCCGCTGAGGGGCGGGCGGAGGGCGGGCCGGGGCGGGGCGCCGTCCGCTTGGCTCTGGGAGGCGGTGCCGGCGGGCGCTGGCTGCGTCCGCCCGCCGAGAGCTGCGGGGTGCAGCCTTCCTGATGTGTCACCAGCACGTGGAGCCAGGTCGGGCTGCGCGAGCGAGCTGAACCCCCAACTTTTTGAGGGGTCTCGCTGCTCTGCTCTTGTCCCTGTCGGGCCGGCCGCGCCCCTTCGGTGGCAAGGCACCGGTGGCCCCGGGTTCGGTGCAGAGCGAACGAGCCCGGGGAGCCGGGCCAGATGCGCGCGGGCTGGCTCGGACGTCGGGGCACCGAGCCCTGACTTGAGGCTGAGCCACCCGAATGCTGGCGGCTGCGCGGACTCTGCGTGCGGAGGGCGTGGCTCGCGGCGGGGTGGGGGTGCCCGCGCCCCAGCCCTGCGACCCGGCCCGCGCCCCTCAGAGCTGAGCGCAGGTAACGCGGCGGCGCGGCGCGGGAACGCGATGAAGTTTCTCGACGCGTAACTCGTGCGCCCGGCGGGGACGCGGGTGGCAGTCTCGGGCCCCGCACCTCCCCCACCGCGCACTGTCCTTCGGCCTGCGCCTGGGCGGCCGGGTGGCCTGGAAGCTTCAGAGCCTGCCGCCGGCCGAGGTCTGTCGGGACAGGTGACCCTTCTGGGAGACGCTGTTTTGGGGAGCAGAGAGCCGTACCGAGAGCGGGCGGCCTGACCCAGCCCTGAGGAAGCCCGTCGGGGACGCAGCGCACCCCGAACTCCGAGGCGGACGGGAGCTGAGGACTGGGTCTTTGCGGGCGAGATGAGAGTGTCGGTTCAACTGGCCTACAAAGTCCCAGTCCTCGGCCCCCAGGACCGGCGTCTCCTGCGCTCACCTCACCCCAGCCCGGGTTCCTGGGGCTCAACCCTCGGGGTGTGCACTCCGGCACTTGCCGGGACCGGAGTAAAGGGTTGCAAGTCGCGCGCGTTGCAGGAGAAATGGCAGTGTGCTCGGACGTGTGAGGCACGCATTCTTGGGGGCTCTGCTGTCCCAGTGGAGGTGGACCTCGCTGGGGAGATACGGGGTGAGGGGAGAGAGCCGCTCTCTCCCGGATGGGCAAGCCCCATCCGCCCATCATGGCCTGGCTTTAGGGCTTTCCTGTGCGGCAACCTTGTGCTTGGGGGTGGGGAGGACCAGTTTGATTTCTAGACCTGCTTCGGAAGAGGTGGGATTGGCTGTGGCGCTTTAGCGCTTGTGGAGCTGGAAGTCTCTGATTCTCCCCCCAAATCATGTCTTTAAAGATGCTTCCTTGTGGATGTGTCTCCCACTGGCTGGTCTTTTGTTTCTTGACACGTGCAACATTGGTATCCCATGCAGCTCTACTCAAGTTTTATGATGAAATTCCTCCTTAAATTGAATTGCTCACAAGTTTGATTCTACTCCCCTGCCCCCAAGAAAACCCCCCACCAACCTCTGAAATCTAAAGTTGACTTACACGGGGATTTTTATTTTATTTTTTATCATTTTGCACTGTTTTGGCAGTCTTGCACTGTGTGCAAGGGGACACCTTGCAAAATATTTGAGAACATGGAGTGAGGTGACTTGAATTGTGTGAAGGGCAAATTGACAAAATCGGGCACCTCTCTGGTCCCTTTCTTCTTGACATGGGTGGGGGGAAGGAGAGGTTTCTAGAAGCATGGAGTAGAAAAAGGGAGAAACTAGCCTGGTTAGGTTGGCTCACCTCTTGAGAAGTCGTGCAAAGACCCATAAAAAAGGCATTTTCCACTGGGCCTAGTGGTACATGCCTGTAATCCCAGCATTTGGGAGGCTGAGGCAGGAGGGGCACTGAGTTTGAGGCCAGCCTGAACTGCATGTGTGACTTCAAGGCCTGCCAGCCGGCACTACATAGTGAGACTCTGCCTCAGAAATCCAGAAGAGGCATTTTCCTCCAGGGTCGGTGGCATTAAGACCATGTGACCTGCTCGCTGTGTCAGGAACAGGTGTAGAGGAGAGCGAGGAGAGCTTTGGGTTCACTCAGGCAAGATTGGGCCTAGGAGTTCAGCTGTTGGCTGATTTGGGCTGTGCAAGCGCTGTCCCATAGGCTGTGGTTAGTGGAATATACAAATGCCAGAACTGGGGGAGAAACAAGTTTCTTTGGTTTATGGGATAGGTATCGAGATTCTTCACAAATTCTGAATTCTGAGACTATCATCTGGGAGTGGAATTGGTGGGACTTCTAACAGGAGGCCTTGCCCCTAATTAAAACTGCTCTCTTTGGGGCACTGAATCAGATTGGGAAAATAAAGTTCTCCCTCCTTTGAACTAACTTTTCCAGCCTGGGGGATTAGTATCGAACGTAAGTGAAATATAAATCTCCAGAATAGTTCATGGTCACAAATCATCTACAAAGATGGGCTAGAGAAAAAAAAAACAAAAGCATGCCAAGTTGGATGCCTTTATACCCACCCTGCAAGGGACAAGCTTGGGGATGGAGGACAAAGCACACTGGTAATAAAGTAGCCAGGAGATAGGAGCACATCCGGCCTGGTTTTAGTGACCTGTAGTTCTCCTTCAGGCCATGCTTTCGTATGCCTGACCAGGGCTTTAGGGATTTTTAGGAAATGCCTGTGACACAGCATCTCTTTGAGGGAAGTGAATGATTAGGGTTTGTTTTTTTTTTTTTTCTTGGATTTTTGTTGTTTTTGAGGTGGGGTCTCGCTGTGTAGTCCAGGCTGGACTTGAACTCACTATGTAACCTAAATTGGCCTCAAACTCTCAGTGATCCTTCTGCCTCAGTGCCCCCAGGGTTGAGATTATAGGCGTGTGCCCCCACGGCCAGCTTTGTTTGGATTTTTTTTTTTTTT
>NDGN011477873.1:0-10620 GCA_002564285.1 Tympanoctomys barrerae
AAAAAAAAAAAAACAACGCTCTATTGTCAATGTAAAATGGGACCAAGGTTTCAACAGCAGATTTTGGCACACAAAGATTGATTTCTAAAAATCAATCTGTTGTCTCTCAATTGGTGTCTCTGCCTTACAGAAGCTTAAATGCAAACACATAAATCTTGGGAATTTTTAAAGAGAATATAAGTTCTCTATTGTAATATGTCTACAGTTGACAAACATGCAAAATAATTAATTTTCAAATCAAAGACCTCGTAGGAACACCTAAATTAAAATTATGTATTTTATTTTATTTGTTGGCCATGAAATCTAGTAAGAAGAAATTTCTTTCCCCACCCCTTCAAAAATCACCACAAATTGTTTTCTAAAGGTTTGACAACATTAACAGTACCCAGCTCTCTTTTGTCAGCATTCAGGTATCCCTGGTTTAGTCTATATCAACTAATGTTACAGTTCCAGTTACTAAAAATGCCCAGCCATTTTCTTCAACATATTGTAGCTTGGCAAAGTACCTACCAATAATGTACAGTTTGGATAAATAGTCATGAGAAATAGAATGACCTGACTAAGAATTTAACCATACATTCTGGGTCTGTGAATTGAGGATGTTAAGGAAAATATGAAATTCCCAAAGGCACAATGCTTCTCTCCCAGTTACCAGTATGTACAAATCCAGGAGGTAAAGAGTAGAGGAAAGTGGCAATAGTCACATACATGAATCCTTACCAGAGCTAAAACCACACTACATAAAATGCGAACTGTAGTGGGCCAAAGAACTAACTTATTTAGATTTTCTTTGTGGTTGCAAACAACCTCTAAACTAAGGATCACAAATTAGGGAGCAATTTCAATACACTCAGGGTTCACCAACTTGTATTAACATTAACATTTCCACCTTTTCTAAGGGTTGTATGTGTGCTTCATTGATGAATTTGCTGCTAACCATCAAGAAATAACTAAAATTAATACATTTTAAATATTTCCCTTTTACTGTACCTAGTTTCAAGGTTAAAAAGCATCTTTATGATCCTCTCTTCCATTGTTCCTCAACTTAGTAAAACAAATAGAAAAATCAAAATGTAACTGTAATAGTACAGAAGATATTTCACTTCCCTTCAATAACTTAGCCGGTTCCAAAGTATTTCTGTCCAAAGTGTGTAGGTGCAACGGGATGAACTTCAGTAGTTAAAATTGTGATCTCTGGAAATTCCTGAATGATTGATTTGGCACCATGAGGCGTGGAGAAGAGACTGAGCAGGATTATAACGCTGGGTTGAACTCCGTGTTCTGTAAGAACCTTTATAGCTTCAATGACAGTATTTCCAGTGCTGAGAATTGGATACATCAGAAGAACTTTTCTCCGATAAATGTCTGGCGGGAACTTGGCATAACAGACTTTGGCTCTTTGCGTCTCCTCATCGCTCTGAATCAGGATCTTTCCAATTCGTATGGATCGACAGCAGTCTCGTAAGCCTTGCTCCATTGCCTCGCCGCTTCTCATTATGCTGACACCACAATTTCCCTTCTCAAATTTTACTCCTTCATACTTGTACCCTGTTGGAGTTGTCACCATACACTCTTTATATGGCAGCTGATTCAGTCCCTCTTCCACAACAAGTCTGATCAAACGATCCGCAGAAAACATAAAGTCCCCTCTACTGGCTGTCTTGTCCCGGATGATGGTCTGCAACTCTCGGATCTGATCGTTCATAGGCAGAAGTTTCAGCTGGGACCCTATCTGTTGGGAGAGTTCGCAGTGCGTCATAGTTGCTACTGTTACAAATGTCACTGGCGCTCTCAGAGTTAAGGCTCGTTGTGCCACAGGCCTGAAGGTCACACTCTCAGGTCACCAGGCCGCAGCAGCTCGGGACTTGGGGTTGAGGCAGGGTTTACTTCCTGGTTGTGACAGGGCACGGAGTCTGGATGCTGTATCTCCGTGGCCATACACCAGGTTCCAGGCTGCCCCGTGCTACTGCACCCTAAGAATAAGGAAGTACAGGGTTTAAGGATGGATGCTGGTGTGAATTTCTCAGCCTCTGTGTCCTTTCCCCTTCCCCTCCTCCTCCTCCATCCCCCTCCTTCTTCTCCTTGTCCTCCTCCTCCTCTTCCAAATCTGTAACCCTGGCTGCCCCACTAGCAGTAGTTAAAAAAAAAAAAAAATTGCTCAGTGCGCTTTGCAACTCCAAATCAGGTGTCTTTGACAAAGAGGCAATCCGAATACTAAAAAGTTATCATGCTCTTGCTGTACATGATTGTTCCCAAGTTTTGTTTTACTGTCCCTATGCCTATGTGTTCTCAGTGGGGAGGGAGTAAGTAGAAAGGCACACGAAACACAGAAAGACTGCGTCCATTATATTTTTAATATAGGAGGTAAGTACCGCCTCTGGCTTCTACAGTTCCAGCTACAGGCCTTCCTAGGGAGCTCAAAATGTTGAGGTGGGCCAGGTTCATTTAATTTTTCTTCTTATCCACAGTTTACTTTGACGAAGTTGACAAACTAGTGCATCTGCTTTTTGCGTTTTGAGGAGTGCAGTGTATGCATAAAGTATATACATTATTACCCTTTTTTTTTTCTTTTTAAGTTAATCTGCTAGAATTATTTATTTTTGTGGTACTGGGGATAGAACTCCGGAGCTTACGCTAGCCAGGCAGTCACTTATGCCACTGAGCTATCTCCCCAGCCCAATCTGCTAGAATTATTAAGAAGATAAATTCGCTTAAGTAAAAGTGGTGCTGAAAAGTATTTTGAAATGCAGATTCGCCAGGGAAATAGCTCAGCAGCGTAAGCTCCTGCCTTACAAATGTAACGTCACGAGTTCAATCCCCGGTAAAATAAATAAATGAATAAACAAACAAACAAATAAAATGGGGTTCTGAAATGTTCTCACCAAGCTGGACAAGGACAAAAATCCCAGCAGACATTCTTCTCCTAAAAGGCAGCTCAGTTTCCCTTTGGGGATTTTCTCCTGTACTCTGAGTGCCAGACTGGAGAGGGCGCTGTGCTAGCGGAAGCGCCGCTGCCAGGAAGGGAACACGGAGGGAGCAAAGTGCAGCCCACGGCTCGCGGTGGCTTGCTCCGCCCTGGCTCCCCCACCCTGCGACTCACGGCTGCTTTGGCTTCTGCCGTTGCCGCCCACCTGGGAGCACTGTCTGCGGGTCTGAAGGCCCCTCCCTCACCTGCTGCAGGTCCTGACCCTGATCAAAAGTGCGAGTCTGGTGGTTGGCTTAGTTACTTTCTTGTCACTGGGACAAAATATCTGATAATTGAAGGGAGGAGAGGCTTACTTTGGCTCGCAGTCTCAGTGCAAGGCAGAACTAGCACGCAGACGGGCCCGGCAGACAGAAGGCCGCTGCCAGCGCCGCGACCAGGAAGCAGCGGGGAGGGAGGAGCTGGACAGGAAGACACACCCCTCCGAGTCACCCCACCTCCAGCCGGACCCCAGCTCCTACAAAAATTCAGTTACAGTGCCGTCATGGTTCCATTATCGTCCACAGCTCCCACCTCTGGACATTGTGAGGCTTTGGGAGATCATTCTAGCTCTAAGCCATAGCACTACGGTCAAACCTATGCTCTCTCTCAGCCTGTGTGTTCTTGCCTTTCTTTGCAGCTCATGACTACATGTGTATGTATGGCCCCCCCCCCCCCACCAGAAAAGCGCCAGGATAGACTCTCTAATCCGGGGCTCTGTTACAGTGGCTTGAAACAGTCCTAGCTTTTAGCATACACTAAAAAACAAAAACAAAAACAAAAACAAACAAACAAACAAACAAAAAAAAAAAAACAAGAAGATTGCTAACCAAGGGCAGGCCAGATAATGGCTCAGTGGATTAAAGCACTTTCTTAGGCAGACGCAGAGACCCGGGGTTTGACCTCCGGTCTGCTGTCCCCTCCCGCCCCGGGGGCATGCTGAGACTTCGATTGAGACTGGGTGTGGTGGCACACACCTGTAATCCCAGCTCTTGGGAGGCTGAAAACAGAACAATCACTAGGAGTCTGATCTGTGTAGTGAGATCCTATAAACCGTGTACTAAATACATAGTAAAAAAAAAAAAAAAGAAAAAAAAAGAAAAAAAGAAGATTGCTAACCAAAGATCAAATTTTGTCCCTTTCTGCTAGTATAGGCAGGGGCAGGATTGTGACTCAAGTATGACTAACCAGAACCTATATGAGGATTATTACTCAGAGCAGTATGTGGCCACAGGAGATACTGCCAGCCTCCAGTGACGTCATGCCCTGACCAGGCCAGGTGCTTTGTCTCAGCTGCTGGGCCCTCTGCAGGTTCCCTGCTCCAGCCTATTCCTGGCCTAGTCCCCCAGCTTCTACCCCTGTATGCACCAATTGTCTGTCCCACTAATCTCTTTTGGCTTGAATCAGAGTCCTAGTGCTTTGCAACAAGGACTCTGATTGATCCTTCCATAGGAACGCGTGTTGCTCCAATCCCTAGTACTCTGTCCTGACATAGTTGGCATCCAAATGGTGCCATGAGGTTGCACTGAGTCTGGTCCTTGTGTGTGGCTCGGGAACCCAGATCACTGTAGTTCACATGTCATATTGGTTCCTATAGGCATTGCCTGCACACAACTGGAATATGTAATCACAAGCAACGGTCATCATTTTCTGCCTCCTTCCTGAGTTGTAACGTATTCCTTATTTTGAAATTTTGGTCAGTTTTTGTTTCTGCCACGTGTGCTTTCTTCCATTGCTCAGAAAGAACTCTGTCTGACATGCACACATTTTATTTTATTTTTTGCGGTACCGAGGATTAAACTCAGGGCCTTGTGCTTGCCAGGCATTCACTTACGCTACTGAGCTACCTCCCCAGCCCCGCATTTTAAAAATAATTGAATTTTTGTGCTGTGGCAGTTAACGACAACACTAAAATGTTTTGCAGAAATAAAGGTTGAGGATGGCTAGTATAGAAACGGAGATTGAAGTTTTTCCGATACTACTGGCTGTTGGAAGAGGAGGCTGTCGGTGCTTCCAACTTAGATATTGGTTCTAGGCTGAAGGAAAAACATTACTCTAGAACAATCAGAGGCTAAAATCCCTGAATTGACTTTTAGGAATGTATACTTTGAATATTAAATAGTGCTTTTGGACTTTTGGTGCTTCCCCAGTCCAAAACTCTTTTCCCCACATTTGGTACCTATGAAAATGTGCAGTACCAGTAAACACTAAGCATTTTGTTTAAATATTAAAGTTTAAAGTACCACATCAATTTTTAATGTTCAAGCTATCCTTGAAAGTTTCCACTAGGTTGTTCTTCCCCAGCAGAAAAACACTTGCGGGTCATTAGCTAAGCTCTCGGGTTACAAGGAAAAGCCTATTGTGCTGCGGATGGAGCCTCTCAGAGCTCTCTGGAAAACCAATATGTGAGTAGAGGCTCAGAATCACTGAATACTCTCGTCCCCAAACTGCTTTAACCAGTCATGTCTTCAGGAAGTTGCAAACCCGGAAACTTCGTCAGTCAATAGACTCAAGGGCCCACCTCTTACAACAAATTGCTGATTGGAATAGAATTTTTTAGGGTACATGAGGGAGCAGATTTTAGAAGTAGCACAGGGGGGCTTCAGTGAAAATGTACTGGGGTGAGAGTCACACCCTTGATTCCCCCAGATATGGCATCTGATGAGTTCCTGCACTATGTGAATGAGTTGTTGAGTGTGTTTAATTGGATTTTGTGTGTAGGTGTTGTTGTAGGTGGGCATTCCATATTTTTTATCCTCATGTGACTGAACAAAAAGACCTTAAAGGATTGAGACAGGGGTTTTGTAAAGAGCAGGTACAAGGGAAAGGTCAGGACCATCCTGCCTGAATTGGTACTGAGGAAGGAATAGCCTTCTGGTAATAGTGAGGGTGAGGTTCATATTAGCTTTGTGTTACTATAGTACCTTAGAAAGGCAAAAAGTTAATTTTGGACCATGACTTTGGAGATTCCAGACCAGGATCAGATGGCTCCCTTGCTTTGCAGTTCTGACAAGGCAGCACATCATGGCGGGTATGTGTGACAAAGCAAAACTGCTCTCCTCATAAGCCAAGAAGCAGAAAGATAAGACTGAGACAGGAGTCCCACAATCCTCTTCACAGACCTGCTCCCAGAGTCCCCCAGTCCTCTTCAGGCCCACTACCTAAGTAAGGTTGTACCACTTCCTGAAAGAGCCACTCATGGCCCCAAGACTTTAACATGTAGGGAGGATACTCAGCATCTAAACCATTGGTGGTAAACCTACAGCAAGTGCACCACAGTGGGCTGTTTATATCACAGAAAGCTCCAAAAGATTTGTTATCACCAGTCTGAACTATAGCAAGCACCCCTTGTGGACCTTGCCATGTTGCTTTATCCATGTTCCTGTTTGTTTACCTGATGAAGTAATGTATCAAGTGTCTCAGAACTGGAAAGTCCTTGCTGTGCTTCAGAAATGTGGGATGGCTAGCGTGTTTGACCCAGAAAAATGGCATGAGACCAGGCTGAGTCTGGGGATGTTCTATCATGGGCCTGTGTACCCACTAGCATGGTGGCATTGCTTCAGCTATGGCTGACCGGAGGCAGGCTCCCACCATCCGGAGTGGGCTTAGAGGGTCCTGAAAACCATGTATGTGTTATAGCTTTAGATGTCCTGAGGCTATACTTTAATAAGACTTTGCTACCAAGTCATTTGGGTTGTGAACATGACAAAGGGGTTCTGAAATTCAGACTTAACAGTACAAGGGATTACTTGAAAGCTGGCTATTTGAGCTTGGCAAACCAAGTATTTTGTAATGAATTACAGTTTCAGTACAACCTAAATTATGAATAACACAGAAAGGAAAGAAAAATTATCTACTTTGGCTAATAGCTGGAAAATGATATGCTGTTAATTTTACTTAATCTTTACTAAATACTCAAAAAGACCAGATTGGATGAAAATTTATGGTTGTTTTATTATGTGCACCTGCTATCTTTACTGTCTAATAGGATACCCACCAACAACATATGACTATCAAAATTAAAAGCAATCAAATCACTTCCTTCATCACACTACACACATTTCAAGAGCTCATTTGTCACAGGTGTCTGGTGGCTCTTGTTTTGAATGCATATACAACATCCCTATTGTTGCAGAAAGTCCTGTGGAACAGCACTGAGACAAGTGTGGGGGCTGAGGAAGCCTGGACAGTGCACACGCCCTCTCCCCCTTCCTCATTGGTTATTCCCAAACTTGGCTCACCCCGGCTTCACAACCCACCACCTTGCCATCCTCTCAACATGTGGCTGTGATATCTGTGCTATAAGAAAAATGACATTAAGTGTGGACCTTTTTTTCCTCAGTGCTTTGGCCCTCCATCCTCACCACCTGCTTTCATATACCAGCACCTATCAGAAGGGGCACCATCTTTTGTGTCTATTGCTAATGCCTCCATCGGTGCGCTACAACCAACTTTTAAAAACCTGTTAATGAACAAGCTTTATCAAAGATGTATTTTCTCTTTCATATACATATCTTAATCTGTTTCTCTCATATATATATAGATAGATAGATAGATAGATACATATGAACATATAATTAATAGATTTGCAGCAAGCTTGACAGAACTGTATAGGGAAGGGCCAGTGGCAATCCCTTGTATAACTGTCATGTGCATCGAAACCAGGAAACAGACATTGGTGCAACCACAGAGCTTACATACATAATTTCAATAGTTTTACATGCATCTGTTTGTGTATGTATAGATATATATATTTGCATGGGTGTTTGTACACTTAATGTTCAAGAATGCTGATAATATACTGTGTAATCTTTTGAAATGGGCTTTTCCATTCAGCATAATTTTCATGTAATCCAGCTTCGTTTCTTGTGTTGAGGGTGGGTTTCTTCTGATTGCTGAATTGTACCCTATAGGCTGGGTGGGTCACCATTTCTTTAACCATTCTCTGGTTGACGGATCTGCAGATTGTTCACTCATCTTTTGGGCTGTTGCAAATAAAGCTGCTATAAGCATTCATGGTTTTGTGTGGATGTAAGTTTTCATTTTAATATTAAATGTCTGATAGTTCCATTGCTGGGTGGAGTGGTAAGTGTAGATTTAGTTATATAGCAACTCCAAACTGCCACACTGTTTTCTAGAAGTGTACATTATTTCATAATCTCACCACAATGTATGAATGAAGTAGTTTGTCTGCCATTCCTGCCAGCACTTGGTGTTGTAATTCTATTTTATGTTAGCCATCCTGATAAGTGTGTGGTGATAACGTAGTGCTTTAATTTGCATTTTCCTAGTAGTCAGTGATGTTGAACCTCTTTTCATGGGCTTAGCTGTCCATTACCCTTTTTGGTGAAATATCATCTTAAGTCTTTTGTGAAAATCTTGTCAATTTTCTAACTTGATTACTTCTTTACAAGGTTTTTAGAGTCTTCATAATTTTGACACAAGACTTTCAGTGGGCATGCAGCTTAGAAATATTTTCTCTAGAGTTAACCTTTTTATTCTCTTCACAGCATTCTGATCTACTTGCAGTTTCTCAAATGAACTGTGATTTCTTGATTCTGATGTTTGGCTTAGGATGTACTGCAGGCCTCTGTGCTTGAAGCTCCTGATCTATATTTAAGATTCACAAAAATGACAATGCCTCTGAGATTTTCCTGATTACCCAGAAAAAGTGACCTCTTCTTTTTTTCCCCAAAACATCCTGTGAATAACTCAGTCAAGGCAAGAGACTTCACCAAGTTTATGGGCCATGGCTTACAAACACTATAAAGTCAATGAATGGGTCTTAGTGATTAAATCACAATATTGACAGTATCTGTTTGCCTGTCTTCATTAGACTGTACTCTCTTGAAGACTGGAACTATCTCTGGTTTCTTCTGTCCAGAGAATTCTCAGTTTACAGAACACTCTGAGTAAAGTTTTGTTGGGCAAATGAATGAAACAGCGGTACTTACAATGTGTGCTTAAAATTAGCCATTTCCCTTTGCTTATCCCTAGAGATGAACATGGAACATAGCAGTAAACAAACAAACAAAAAAACAAAAGAGTATGGAAAAGGACAGGCATTATTGATGGCTTAATATATCCACATGGATGAGTGGGCACTTCTGGCTCAGCTACAGCTATTATCTTCCCTGAGCAGCCACAGGAAGCCAGGAGGCTACTCATGTTGTCCATAATTTAACAAGAACATACCGGCCTTTCCACTACTGCACAGTCCCTGGGGAACAACAAGAAGCTACCCTCATCTAGCCTCATGTCACGTCCTGCAGTGAGCTGCTGTTGGTGCACAAAGAGGTGTTAACCTTTTGGGTCATCCTTTCTGAAACTGATGAGATTCTTCATGGTATTATTAACATAATGGAGTATGATGAAATCAGGTTTTTATGCAACTAATTTTAAGTGATACACGTCTCTTTAATGCATGCCAAATTCAATATGAAAGTTGGGGGGAGGCACCCTTAGAGTAACCTTTGTTCAGTAGCTACTGTTTGTCTTTTGAGCTTTCCCCTGTCAAAGGCTCCTCAAGCTGGGTGCTAGAGCTCACACCTGCAATCTCAGTGGGAGAGGCAGGAGAATGGTACATTCCTTGAGCCCAGCCCAGGTAACATAGCAACTTAGTGAGATGATTTTTTCTAAATAAATAAACAGACTGGGATGTAGTACAGTGCATAGGCCCTGGACTTAATGCCCAATAATGACCAAGAAAGAGCACAGCTGCCATCGCTGTGCTCTCCGGGTTCCTCCAGACCTCACAGCGTTCTGGATGCTGGATGAAGGGAGATTCATTCTATAACAGGTAGAATCATCACATGTCCTCCTGAAAGCACTTGTTTTCTTTTAGTAAGGGGACTGTGGATAAGAGAGATGGGCTTACTGGGCTAACCCTTCATTTCTTTGTGATCATCTTCATGATTAACTTCATTCCAGTCCAGCCACTTAGTCCCAGGCTCACACTTTAGACCTTGTCATTACTGGAGACTATTCCATCTAAAGTCTCAATTTCAGATATCTTGTGTTATGTGGTCTCTTGTCCTTCCAGTTTATATGCTTAGATAATCTATCTAAGCAGTCTTTGATATTGGCTAGCCAGCCAATCCACTGATTCTCTTTCACTTTTTTCTCATTTATTTCCTTCTCATCTAGCAGAGTCCATGGTTCAGTGCAACCAGTTTTTTGCAAATGCTGTCAACTTTCTCCCTCCTTTTCTGCCCATAATACCTACCTGTCCGTAGTACTTACCCAGCCTTGATAAGATGGTTGAATCCCACCATCTCTGTTCTAAGCTTCCATTTACAAAGTTCAATGTTGTTGGACAAAGTCACACAAGTGAATAAACTGTGTTCACTGTGAGTTCATGATCTAAGGTCTCAGATTGGTATCACTCCTATGCCATTACCTTCCTAGTATTATTTTCTTCTTGCTCTTCAAAGGGTCTCATGGCCTCTCTTTATTATCATTAATAGTTTTTGTTGTTGTTGTTGTTTTTTGTACTGGGGAATGAACCCAAGATATCATGCTTGCCAGGCAGGCACTTAAGTTGCTGAACTATCTCCCTGGCCCTATTATCATTCATAGTTAACACCACAGACTTATAGCCACTCATCTTCCCTACTCATCAAACCCTGTAGACAGACCTAAACTTGTACCTGTCTCCC
>NDGN011477876.1:0-10818 GCA_002564285.1 Tympanoctomys barrerae
TGGGGATTGAACTCAGGCCCTTGCACTTGCCAGGGAAACACTTATTCCACTGAGCCATCTCCCAGGCCCATGGCTTATGAATTTAAAGACTCTAGAAAGATAATACTACAGTTTAATTTGTTGTTTTTGTTTTGTTTTGTTTTTTGTTTTTTGTTTTTGCAGAAGCAGGGAT
Source organism: Tympanoctomys barrerae (assembly GCA_002564285.1). Taxonomy (NCBI): domain Eukaryota; kingdom Metazoa; phylum Chordata; class Mammalia; order Rodentia; family Octodontidae; genus Tympanoctomys; species Tympanoctomys barrerae. The sequence goes on from NDGN011477876.1 coordinate 173, forward strand.
GGAACTCAGGCCCTTGCGTTTGCCAGGGAAGCGCATATTCCACTGAGCCATCTCCCTGGCCCCATAAAGTTTAATTTGTAATTTATACTTTAAGAGAAACTTATTAAAGCTTGTACCATCAAGGTTTGGGTTATATTAAATAAGTTTTATATCATGTTTAGAAATTATACAAATATAATTTGCATAAGTTTTACTTGAACAATCTATACCATAGAGCATTTTAAGGTGTGGCATTGTATACAGTTAAGTCAGTGTGTAATAAGTTTAGCTATCTCCTTAAACAAAATAGCTAGGTTTATTTTTTATATTGTCTCACTAATTTATTGGTGAGACTCTCCTAATCACATTAGAATTTATAATTTTTTTAAACAGAGCTGTACTCTTATATATTTTTTAAGCAATTCTGTGATTATTTAAAGAGTGTAAACCCTTCAGTATAACAGGAAAAAGGTAAGAACAAATGCCATTAGTTGAGAGTCCTATTATTCTGTGCTCATGTGACGCACAGCTCTGAGGGTGAGCTGCTACAAGGATTACGAGAATAATGCACAGGTTGGAAGATGACCCAACCTGCAAGAGACTGAGCGTCCCCTTGTACCCAGACTGCTCCCTTCATGCTTTCCCAAGCATTCTGACCAAAAATGGAGTTAATGACAAGCACAGAATGGGTTTCCTAAAACTGTGTTTCAGTACAAATGGAGCATCATTGTGAGCACCTGAACTTCACCTGTCACTTGGTGGATACTGTCCCTCTGTAACCAAGCAATGCACTATAAGTCACAACTTTATGAAAAATTAATCTTTATTTCCAACAAAGCCCATTGCATTACAGCATGGTCCATCTAAGCCAGAGTCTCATGCGCATTGCAGCAGACCAGCTTGAAAGAGCAGAGGCCGCACAGTCGGTGGGTTTGTGGAATAGCAGCTGGCTTTGTGAGAATGCTGATTGCAGATAGTTCGTTCGTACTAAATCGAGCATCGTATAGTCTCAACCAGCTTTCTTAGGAATTGCATCTTGAATTAATGTGGAGTAGTATAAGACCAGGAATTGGACATAGCCAATTGTATTGTTCTTTAATTTTGCTTTCTGTATGTTCCTGGTTAGCCTACAAACATACTTTTTGTTGGTTTTAACCTTTGTCCTGAGACTTTGAAAATTCACTTGTTAGACATAGGTGTACAGAAATTTTTGCATTTTTTCTATCTCTAATGAAAATGGAGCCAGTTTTTTTTATTCTAATTTGTGTGTATCTTATTTCCTTTTATTGCTTCAGCTATGCAGGTTAAAGATTCTAATATATGTTCAATTGTTCAATGAGAGTGATGAGGTTGACATCCCCTACAATCGCCTTCTGCTATGGGGTAATAATTAATTTTGCACCCCTTAGTATGACAGGTCTTTAGGTGACCTGTAAGAGGAGAAACAGAACTGAGCTAGAAGTTTCCATGCAAATCAGCCAAATGGTACATTTATGTTAACTATGTTAGGCAACCTCCTTTTCTTCAAGCACCAAACTTCAGCTTTACCGCTGCTTTCATTCCTTGTATTTTCCTTTTAGCCTTTGGCAGTTCAGACTCCAAACTGTTTAAAACTAAACACAAAGATGAGAAAACAGCTAATACACACTTTATATTTCACAAAAGTTCCTGGGTATTTGAATGTGTATGTCTTCAATTTCATTAAGAAAATGTTGTTCACATGGTCATATATGGCTAGCCATGGTGTTAAAAGCCTCAAAAATCCCTTTCCATGGCCAGATAAATTATTTTTAGAAGAGAAACTAGCTATCTTTTCTAGCCTTGTGTTCAGTGGCATTTCTTTTGATGTAGTTACAGTTTATTTCCTAGACAGCAATATATTTTTATTCAAGCTACCTTAGTGTGAAATCTTCCTACAAAACAGATATCATTGAGCACGCAGTGGATCAAAGACAGAGTTTGGGAGATGATGCATTAGATCAGGTATGAAATGTGGAGTTGCACTATGTTCTGAAGTTACCGGAGCGAAAAATCAAAGCTTTTTAGCTTATTGATGAAAACAATTTCTGCAAAGTTTAGTATTTATTGTATATTTTATAAAATAATATAAACTATATTGCATTTAAGAAATAAATTAGCATTGATCATTCCCATATAGAAATACTTAGTTTTACAAGTTAAAGTATAAGACATGCATGTATATATTAACGAGAACAAACCATGTTAAGTATTATGTTTGTTATTACCGAGTGTAATTTAAAAACAGAATGCAAGGCATTCAGTGGCCACCCCAGTGTAATTGGCTATTTGGTAACTCAGTATTGTATTGTAGTGAAATTCACAGGGGCATCAGACATCTGCAATTTTATAGAAATAATTGACTTCTAGGCAATACAGTCTTAAACTGATATTGCTGTGGAGCTGATCTTATTTATTGCTTTATAATGTCCTCTCTTCAGGTTCCATCTTATTTCTAATTTTTCACTAACTGCTCTACATTTCTCTACTGTATCTTTAAAAATCATGTTGCCTTGAATATATTACATAATTTGATCAGAAACAAGCCTATAACTGTCACACAAAGAAACAAATGTTCAAATCCAAGCAACTAATGTAACTTTAAAATTCTACTCAAATGAATAGAACTTTCTCTCAGTATAACCAGAGCAAAGTTCCAGCAAAGCTAATTTTTTGGCTCCTTTTCGTGTAGTTATCACATATGTGCTTGTATACAGGCAGCCTTCCGCTAATAAACCTTATATAAAATTCAACTGGATACTTTTACACACCGATAATATGAGTAGATGTCCTTTATGTATTATTGCAAGGATTTAATATACTATTCGATAGTATTTAGGATACTTATCATGGTATTTCATTCACTTAGAAAATATATGTAGTGGCATACACTAGCATCCCTTTATAAGAAAATTCTCTGAATAAAAGTCCTTAACTTCCATCTACATTACCTCTTCAGTTGCTGATTATTTTATTTTTCTTATTTTAGTTTTATTTATTTTTATTTCAGCGCAAGTCTCCAGCACATACTAACTGCATTCACTGTGTGGCACTGGTGTCCACATCCCTTTCCTCCCTGCCTTGCGCCTCCTTGCATCTCTTTATTTCATAAACCACATAATATTATTCTGTTTTCATGTTCATTGCCTGTTGTTTAAGCATAAGGACAACTAAAGAAGGATGCAAGTGAAAGAGGAAATTCAGAGCTAGTGTGGGTTTTCACAATACTCAAGGAATAATTGAAGTACAGCTCCAGGATAGACATTTTACCTACTATATATCAAGCATTAGCTCTTATCACCAGCAACACACACACACACACACACACACACACACACACACACTGAAGTTGATAGCTAAGGGTTTTTTTTTTTTTTTTTTTGCTGCTGCTAGTAGCAGGGTTGACTAAGTTTTTAACCTTACAAATGTATTCATATTGTTCATTTTGCTTTCAATTCAATTGTTTCTTTTATTATAAGATTGGTATTTTCTATCTTAAATCAACATGAATATCCCATAATAGAAAAATCACTATGAGCACTATTTTCATAGAATGAAAACTATTACAAAACAAAAATGTTCATGAAATCCACATCTATTAACACATAAAATATTGTAATTCTATTAGAGAAATACATATATGAATGGCCATATTATATGTATGTTATTTAAGTATTGATTTAAGGGATATTGTTTTTATCTTTTCTGCATTTCTAATTTAAATATTGTTTATTAGCACAAAAGTAAAATACATAATTAAGGGTGAATTAACTAAGTTATTCTTTGCCTATTATAAGATACACTGGAAAAAATAAAAAATGAATAAAATAATAAAATAAAAATAAACAATATACATTTTTACACAGAAACTTAGAAATCTAACTATATACAACATTGTAGCAGGGCAGTCTTCTGACATTTTTTTTTCTTGTCTCTTGTTTTCTTTGGTTACCTTTTTTAAAAAAAAATTATTTGAGAGTGAATATGGCAATAATTGATATGACATTAGTAGCTGCACGCATTTAGAAGACCAGAATGGCAGGCATTCCAAGCATGACCCTACTAGTACACATTGCTATCTTCGGTGCAGTTGCTTAGTTCACAGGTATCAGCATACACAGTTAGTCAGGGTGAGATTCTAACCAATTAACTGCTAGTTTCAAAAGCCTGATGGAGATTCTCAGGACCATTGCCTTCACTATCTTTATACTAATAGTGTTTAGTCAAGATATCACGTCTGCATCTTATACTCTGAATAACTACTAGGAAGACAACAATATGCAATGTATTAATTGCTGTTACTGTCCTACTAACCTGTTTTGAAACTGTCTCATTGCTATTTCTTTCTCAGTAACATTAATAAAAAAAACATATGATACATTTATTTTTTTTATGTTTGGGTTTTATTACTTAGCAAGCAGTATGAAAAATCAGTCACATTGATGCAACATTTCATGGTAGATGTACCTAAGACACAGAATTTAGAAATGAGCTTCAGAGCAGCAACAAAGCGACTTACCCCTGCAGGACTGCTTCTTGGGCACAGCAGGGCTTGCCACTTCACTGCAGGACAAACACAGAAATGCTGCAAAGTTCAGTTTTCCCTGGAATCACTCAGCTGCAGGCTCTCAAGGAAGGCCTGGGCTGGCAACGGCCGTGTGTTAGCCTCACAATGTCTCAGCAGAAATATTTGTATTACCCATAGAAGTAGAGAACTTTGCGAAATGAGAAAGAGATGTAAAGTAACATTCAGGGGAAGTGATAGAAATACTAAAAACACGCATACACAAGGTAAAGCACATACATATCAGTGAAAACCTGTACACTTAAGAGATGTCAACCTATAGGCAAATATTTGCCATTTCTGAAGTCTGCATTAAAAAGACAAGACTTCTCCAAAGTGTATCAAAGAGAACAGACTCTCCTCTTGGGATGAGAGTTGATACAACAATTGCCAGGCAAGTTAACTAGAAGGACATTCAGGTGCAGAAAAGATAAGGCTGTGAGAACAATGGTCTAACGTGATGTCAGAGAAGCAAGACAAAACTCAAGTCAGAACAGAAGCAATGCAATAAACTGAATTTAGTATTACTAAGATGGAAATGAAAAAATATGGTATAATTTTAATTGCATCAGCGAATTGGTACAATTATGGATGATATTTATTCCTACTTATTTTTATGCTGCAACATCAAAATTTAAATGCAGCATCTGTTTTGAGATTTAATATTTGTAACTTAAAATTTTAAGGGGCTGGAGATATAACTCAGGATAAGCACTTGCCTGGCAAGTGCAAGTTCCTGAGTTCAATCCCCAGTACCACAAGTTAATTATTAATTAATTAATTTTGGTTTAAGTCATAAAAGAGAAAGTTAGGTAAATATTTTGATACATTATTTAAATCCCCAGAAAAGTCATACTTCCTTGGAAAATTAAGAGATAGGAAGAGTAGTAGACATTTTAAGTTATTGAAACAAGGGGTTGTTTTATATTGTAGGAAAAATTATTTGAGGTAGTTTACACATTGAGGCTTTGGGGACAGGTTCTCGCCTTAGGTCAGGATGACGCTGAAATCACTAGGTAGCCCAGGCTGGCTCAGGCTGAAGCGATGCTGCTTCCTCAGACTCCTGGGCAAGCACCACAAAGGTGGGCTACCTGGTTTCATTAGTTAGTCTACATTTGAACAGTGGATTATTGAACGGCATTGTTTCTATTTGACTTTTTAATGGTTTAAGCATTCTGCCTCTTAAAGAATTAAAAAAAAAATTGACTGACATGTTCTAACCTCCCAAGAAATTTATATTTTATTAGTATTTAACTTCAGCTATTGCGCCACTATCAGGAAATAACTTTTAAAATGAAGCAAACATTTTTATTTTGCTTTATGCTTAATGTTCAAGTCAAGCATTGTCAGAGTAAAAGGGAATATTTCACATTGTAATTTAAATAATCCAACAGCAGTATATTCTTTACATTTTTCCTAAACCTAAAGGATCCCACTATAAATTAAAGAGTATAGAACCAGCCAAATAGCTCAGTGGATTAAACGCCTGCTTAGGAAGATACAGCAGCCAGGGTTTTAATCCCTGGGCCTGCCGTGCCGGCCCCACCCTGGGGCCTGCTGAGACAGGGATTGACTCTGGTGTGGTGGTGCAAGCTTGTAAACTCAGTGCTTGGGAGGCTGAATACAGGCGGATCACTATGAGTCCAAACTACATACCGAGACCTATAGACCTGTAGACCCTTGCTAAAAATGCAGAATAAATAAATATATAAATAAATAGTATAAAACCCAGAAGAAGAAATAAGCAAATGCACAGAAACAAATAATGAATTGGGGAATGTAAAATTTTTAAAATTACCTAAGCAAAATATCATATATACTGAAAGTCATATGTTCAGCCAGTCTATAGAAACCTACATTTGTAAAAGAGTACAAATCAAAATCATTTCAATGCCATGCCCTGCTCCTGGGGCTCGCTGAGAGGACAATGGAGACTGGGCGTGGGCATGGGGATGCTTCTGTGCTCCCAGCTCTTGGGAGGCTGTAAACAGGCAGATCACTATGAGTCCAATCTAGTACTGAGACTCTAAACACCCTGGAAACCCTTCCCTGAAGGACAAAAAAAAAAAAAAAATCATTTCAAATGAATTTAGGATATTCCTTAAGGTGTGTGGACACATAGAGAAATCCTCATTAATTAATCAAACAAACAAAAACAAAATCTGAGTTTTCATTCATAAGAGAATTAGGACACAGATCAATAACAAGGAGAAAGTAACAAATACAATAATTAGAATGTGTAGATATATTATGTCAGAAAATATAGAGCTTTTTCCATAAAGAACTTTCATATTAAGGATGAGGTTTGCTGTTTACATTATTCTGTTTCTTTCTTTCTTTTTTTTTTCTCAGTACCAGGAATTGAACTCAGGACCTTGTGCTTGCCAGGCAAGTGCTTATTCTACAAAGCTATCTCTCTGGCCCCTCATTATTCTGCTTTTACTTGGAGTCTTTTATTCTCTATTATTGAGGATTATTTATATTGGTCTTCATTGCTGGGTTTTACTTTTGCTGTTGCTATTAGCTGGGTTGATTAAATTTTTCAATCTTACAAAAGTATCCACATTGTTCATTTTGCTTTTGATTCAATTGTTATTTTTATTTTAAAAAGAGAAGAAAACAATGCAAATGTCAAAACAAAATCATAGGAAATTAACAATGTTTGTTACATTACATATTGTTATCTTTAAAGTAGTTGCTCAAATAACCAGATATAGGGTGGGGTGTATAGCTCAGTGACACAGCCAGCACCTTCCTGGAAAGCACAAAGTCCTGGGTTTGATTTCTAGTAACAAAATAAGAAAAGATCATTTCAGATTATCAAATATAGCATGCAAGATTGATCAAACAATTAAACATTAGCTGTTGCTCAATTGCTTCTGAGGAAAATTGCTCATATTCTTAAAATAATAATAATATGTTTATTATTTCCCTGTTTCCTTTGAGATTTGCTTTTGGTCTTCAGCTTCAGAAGTTTGAATATCATATTCCTGTGGAAATATGCACCTGAGGTTGAGGGCTTGGCGTGCGTGTAGTCTGTCTACTGTTGTGGTGCACATGCTGAAGTGTTCAAAAGTCATTTGAATCTATGAGAAAGTCATCTAATTTATACCTTTTCTTTCCTAATGCAATTTCTAAATACAATATTTTTCTTAAGACTTCGTTTGTACCCATCTCAAATATTTTAATATGAGTTCATGAGCAAATATAGATAGATAGATAGATAGATAGATAGATAGATAGATAGATATAAAGTAGCCTAATTATAAAGGAATATATAATATTCAATACAGCGTCTCCCTACATAGATCGGACTCATAGTGATGCTCCTGTTTGCAGCCTCTCAGGTGCTGGGATTACAGGCGCGTGCCACCACGCCCAGACTCAATTGCCTTCTCAGTGTGCTCCAGAGGTGGGGCCAGCATGGCACCCTGGGGATTGAACCCTAGCATTGCGCTCTGCCTGAGCAGATGCTGTAGTCCACTGAGCTATCTGGCTGGCCCTTTTTATATTTCTTTCTTCTACTTTTTTTCTTTTTTTAGCAACAGAAAATATTTGAGAGATCTCGTTACTATATAGCTCACGCTATGGGAGTTTTTAAATTCAAAATAAGTGATCACATTAATTATCTTTTATTCTCAGCCCAGAAATTAACTTTTTGTATAGCTTATATGATATTAATTATTTAATTATTTTGGTTATCTGTCCCAGAAAGTTCAATGGTGAATTGATGATATATATTCCTACATAGTATTATGTAGGAATATATTCCTGAACTATGTGAACATATTAATTTACTGAAATAAACTCAGAATTATTGTTCTAATTTTATTTTTCTTAAATTGACTCCATTAAAATAAAGATTCTAGGGCTGGCCGAACACTTTAGCGGATTAAAGTGCCTGCAAGCAGGGCCCGGGAACCACGCTAACACAGCAACTGAGACTGGGCTTGGTGGCGCGTGCCTGTAATCCCAGCTCTTGGGAGGCTGTAAACAGGTGGGTCACTAAGAGTCTAATGTAGTAGTGAGACTCTGAATACTCTTTAGACCCTTCCCTAAAAAATGCAAAGTAAAAAATTAAAAGTAAAACAAAGGTTCTATTCACCAAAAGACAATAAATGTGAAATACGGTTTGAGGGACTGTATTTCCAATATACAAGCCAGCCAAACGTAATAATACCCATGCTAATATCTAAGAGCACACGGCCACATGCATGGGCATACACTTATAAACCTGCTCACCAGAAATGAGCTAACCAAAGTGAACAGCTCAATAACAATATAAGAATCTTTAAACCACAGTTAAGCTGAATATTTCATGTATTTTATTTCAGAGCATTAGCATTCTACTAGTAAGAACAAATCTTAGAGTAGATGGAGATCGATAGGATTCCTTATAAATAACTAGCCTAATTATAAGGAATACAATCAGTTTTGGAAAATAGTTGGAAGTTATTTTTAGTTGTGGCACCTCTTGTGTCTCTTTTTTTTTTTCTCCCTTTCATTCTGGGGGATAAAAGTCAAGATGAATGGTGAGAGAAGAAGAGAAGACCACAAATTCATACAGGTGTATTATTTTTAATATTCTGTTTGGGCTTGGTCAGTGATAGATTAATAGATGATAGGATGAGATAGATACATTACTAAAAATATTGTCACGAGCTACAAATCCTCATTTCTATTACTTTTTCTGTACATCAAAATATAATAAGAGAGGGCTGGGGAGATAGCTCAATGGTTTAAATGTCTGCTTGCAAGCTCAAGGACCCAGGTTTGAACCCTGGTCCCGCATATTGTGCCAGCACCAGAACCCCAAGTGTATCGTACTGGCCATGGAAACCGGGTGTGATGTCACACACCTGTAATCCCAGTGCTAGGGAGGCTGGGAACAGGAGGATCACTAAGGATCTGAGCTGCCTAGCAAGAGCATGTACCAGATACATAAATAGAATTTCTAGTGTTTTAAAACTCCTTTCAAGGACAAAATAGGTTTTAAGCTCCTAGGTTAGGTGGCCAACAACATATGGATAATTTTAACTCTGAATTATCAGAGTTGTTTTATGTTTTCTAAATTACAGTGGCTTTCCTTAATGGCATAGTGATCATCGTTTATTCTCAAATACCACACCGAGTAGGGATTAAAGAAAGAAAATTAATTAAAGGAAGTTAAGTGGTAAGACGATATGTGTACACTTGCAAAAATTCTTAGCATATGGCTGATATTTGAGAACACAGAAATTTAAAGTTGATGTTAAGTAGATCCATATACCAAAATGGAGCCTCTAATAAATACATCAGAGTCTAACAAAATAATAAAATTCTTTACTAATGACAGCGTAGGGTAACAAAACATTTTTATACACAATCGCATGCATATTTATTTTGTCTACATATTTTAAATAGAAAAATATATTTTTGCTACAGTTCAGCCTGCAAGCTATAAATTCATGGTATATTCACGTATCGTTAACTATGTTTATAAAAGCAGAACTAATTTTCTTTACATAATATAGAAGTTTGCCTTCCAATAATTTTATGAGCATAAAGACTAAAAGGGTAGCAGCACTCAGTTTAATGTAACAGTATTGACAATATGTCTGACATTTCACACATTACAGTTGCAGTCTCGCTTGCTGTAACTTTCATATCACAAAGGTATGGGCAGGTCAGTGTCACGGAACATCTGGATCCCTAAATTTCCTATTAGGGAAATTCAGATTCACTCGTCCCAGGGAAGTATCTGTTATGTACTCAAGGCCACATGAAGTAAAGGTTTGTCTCTATCAGCTGAGCTTTATATTGACATAAGTTATATCTTATATTAAAATTCAGTGATCAGATGACTCTAAGTAGGAAAATTCAAATGTCTCAGGAAGAAGGTGTCAGCATATGTATAAAAGTTGCAGAATGAGAAATAGGTTCTGAGCCTTATTGGCACTCTTCAGATTGAACTGAAAGCTGATACTACTGTTAAAGAATTCCCCAAAAGGATGAAATTCCTATATCATAAAGAGTCATCTCTGGGCTGGTGAGATGGCTCAGTGGTCTAAAGCATCTACTTAAAACAAGCTTAGCTAAAGCACAG
>NDGN011477890.1:0-14275 GCA_002564285.1 Tympanoctomys barrerae
CTGGCCATCTTGGTAGCTCTTAACTACAAGAAGAATTCATCTAATTGATATATAGCTATTACTTTTGTTTATTTTCTTCTAGCAATAACCTTAGTCTTTTCGGTTATTCAAGGAGTTTTATTTTATGCAGTTTATTGGCATAATATCGTCTATAGAGTTTTCATGTCTGGGGAGCAGTAGCTGAAGCTACTTTATCAATGTTGGTAATTATTTATCCCCTATACACGCATTTGTCACTCCTCTGCCTGGATAGGTGTTTCTACATTGTGATAAACTTCCCAGGAGTCATACTTTAATTTCATTCATTTCTGTATTATTCTTTTGGTTTGAATTTCTGCTCTTCTTTTTTAATTTTTTTTTTCCAAGCCATGACCATTTAACTCAGATCATAAAATTGAGGTGCACACCTAACATATAACCTTCTATTATTTAACTGAAAATAAAATTTCTTTTCAAGGCATCAGTGCAACTAAGTTGGAATTATCTAAATAAACTTCTAATGCCATTCTTAAAGTATTGTAAATAGAGAATTGAGAATAAACTTAAACATTACTTTTTCTTTAGGACCAATGATAAATGATGAGGTAGAATAGCTTCAGCAGATTTCCTAGCCCTAGACCCCTAAATTAAGTTTGCAATGACTTTAAATACTGGTGGAGTTTTAGGAATGATAGATCTGTGTGGCTGAGTACCCACTCTTCAATACAAAGACTCAATTTTACTTTTTCAAATGGTTCACTCTCTCTTAGCAGACCCCCTAAAAAATACCAATTTGTAAAACTGAGCCATTTTAATGTTTTTACAATTTAATAAATAGGTTTTTGATGCAGGTAGTCATGAGAGTTGTTCAACAGTATTCAAGTTATGATTTTTCTGATTGGTCTGTAGTCTTCAATAAGTGTAAGAAGATATTGTATGAAACATCTATCAAATTAGTAAGACTGCATTGATGCATCCATCATTTTCAGGATTGTTGGTTACCTGGGCATGTTTACCCCAGATGCCCTTGCCTCCTTGTGTCACAAGGCCCAACTCAGTCACATTCATCTCAATCACTGTTCCTTTAGTAATAACACCCAGAGTTGTACACAGTGGCGATGAAGGATTCTTTTCACATCAAGTATTGGCAGGCAAAAGTGGCTTTCAGTTCACGATGTGTTACATGGGCCTTCTTAAAACATAAGCCCATTGGCCTAGTGGATCTTTCATATTTAGGTGGTTTTCTTGTAAAGCCATCTCCAACAAAGCAGACTTTAGTAACCATCCTCTTCCATGCCCGCTGTTTTCTCTTTCCAGCTCAGATAACTTTTAATACTTCCATTTCTCCTTGGGTGTGAACTTTGGGCAGAGGAACTTCCCATTTGCTGGCCTTTTTTTTTTTTAGTTTAATCACATTGGAAAGTACTTTTGCATGAGACTGTCCCCTCTCTGTCCAGCAGGTAGGCAGGTCCTGCTCCTTGTGGAGTCTTTTCATTGTTCTTTTGTTTGGTGTTTCTCTGTTCATGCATCTGGATGGTCTTCTTCATTTGTATTTTCTCCACATGGCGCTGTTTGTGGTAAAGCTCAGCCTTCAGGCCAATCATTTTTTCTGCCTTCTTTGACCATTCATGAGCCTCTCGACTTTCCTTCTTTCTCTTTTTCTCATGGTAATCTGAGTGGTACCCATAGAGTTTATGGTGTAATTCAATATATTCATTTTGTTGCATGATGACAGCTTCAGAGCCACCGTGGGAGGCCTCAGGTATGCAAAGAAAAGTCGTAACTTTGGGGTGTCCCGGACACACCTCTTTTTTTTACTTTTGATTTAGTTTTTTCTTGTTTCTAAAGTATCTTAAAGTAGTTGAGGTTATTAATTTTGGATCTTCCTTATCTTTGAATATAATCCATCAATTTTTCCCATACACTACTTCAGCAAAATTCATCCAGAAGTATCCCCAGAATTCCATGTAGCATTTTCATATTTATCTAGCTCACAATTTTTGGGAAACTTACCTTGTAACTTTATTCCTGATTCACGAATTATTTAGAAGTTTATTTGAAATATTAGCAATATTGCAAATGTTATCCATTTGGATGTTAATTTAATGACTATACAAACCAAAAATGTATTTTGTATGTTTAAATCCTTTCATACTTGTTTGATATTATTTCCCCAAATAGTATCTAACATGATAAATATTTCTTGTTCTCTTGAAAGTCACTGCACACTGCTAATGTTACTTGGATGCTTTTAAATGTTGATTTAGTTAAGTGTGTCAAGAGACATTCAAATAATACATGCTTATCAATTTTCAGTGATTTCTTTTATTGGTGTGGATACATGACTACCACTGTGGATTTGTCTCTTTATAAAATCCATCTCTCAGCTTTTACTCATTGTATCCTAAGTGTATGCCATTGAGTATGTAACTAATTTCTCCTTCATGAATTGACTTCGACACTATTATTAGATAACATTTTTAAAAACCTTGATGGAGTTCTTTGATCGTACATGCATTTTGCTTGATGTACCTAATTCCAAGTTCCTTTAGATTGATGTTAACATGACATAATTCTTTCCATCCGTTTAGTTTTAACTTATTTTTGCTTTGATAGTGAGGTATTTTGTAAGCAGCATGTAGGTGAATCTTGCTTTTCTAACCAGCCTACAGTTTCTGTCTTTTAATGAGAAAATTTCAATCCTTTATGCGCAATGTGCTGACTGAGCTAGCCGGCTTACGTCTCTCAGCATGGGCACATTTCAGGCTTGTTATATCTCTTTCAAATCCTTTCCTTTGTCAGGATTTATTATTTTACAGTCTTGCTTTATTCCTTCCTTATTCATTATAATTTTTATTTTGTTATTTAATTATTATTTTAGGATTTATAGTACACATTTCTAATTTACTATAGCTTATCTTCCAGTGATATTATAACATGTAACATACAGAATTAGAAATTATTAGGAAGAACTAATACTTTCATTTATTTGTTTCCCAGCCTTTATGCTAGTGTTGCCATTTATTTTTCTAATCCATGTGTTCTGAATGCTATCATAGAATTTCTAAATTATTTTTAAACATTTTTAAATGATAAGAAAAATATATTACCTATGAGTTAAAAACTCGCTTATTCCTTTGTATAATAATGTATGTACATAAGATATTATTTTGCATTAAACACTTAATTTTGTTATGTTTATAATGTAAGCCTACAGACATTGAATTCTTGTATCTCTTGAATGTCTTAAATAATACTCTTCATTTTCCTGTATTTATGAAAGACTCTTTCCCTTGGCACACAGTTGCAAGCTAATCGCTTTTTCCACTCTCTCCACACCATGTCGTTTCTGTGAGAAATCTGTTAACTTGACCATTGTTTCTATGAACAATCACTCATTTTTTCCTGAATGATTGTGTTAGTGTGAAGGGCTCCTCTCATCTTTTTCTGATTATTCCTTGTCGCTGCTGGTTTGAATGATTCTATTACTATATACCTTGGTAGTGCAGCTTTCATGTCTACTTCCATTTCTCTGAGCTACTTTGATTTGACTTTTCTTCACAATCAGGTACATTTTGTTTGTTACTTCAACACTTTATTTTTAACCCCCGGGGGAACTCCGGTTTTGTGCACTTCAGGCTGCTTCAGGTTGTTTAAGGATTCATTGGCTCTTCATTTTTTCTGTTTCTGTTTGGATCATTTCTATCATGTCTTCAAGTTAAGAGCTTTTGATTTCATGATGTCAAATCAGTATCCCGTGACTCCACCATTTTCTGGTTTGGCTTATGGGAAGAAGCACACTTCTTGCCCTCAGTAAGTGTGGAGGGTCTGCTGGTCCTGACTTTGGAGGTTCTTTCCCTTGCCTTGGTTAGTTTTCTCACACTCAGGCCATAATCAATGTTGTGTTAGTGTGAAGGGCTCCTCTCATCCTTTCTCCACTTCGCCTCTCTTGTGGGTTCTTTCCTGTGAACTCCTATGACAGGCTTCATTTTCCCTGGACTTTCCACCCCCACTCCTCAATTCAGGGGCCCAGCTGAGAACTTCTTATGTTCTCCTTCCCTGTGTGAGAGCTTGGACACTCTCCCTGGCTCTCCTAGAGAGAAATTCCATTGTCAGATGCTCAGTGACTTGAAAACTACATTCATTGTGTTTTGACTGTTTCAGTCTGGGTTGTTTTAGGCAGTAGGATAAATTCAATCCCTGTGTTTCATGTTTGGCTTGCAATGATAAATTTTATTTTCACACTTAATTACTTCGCTTTTTAAATTAGACTCCTAAATAATTTGCACCTTATGCGTTGGAGTCAGATCAATCACTCCGACACATGGAAAATCCCGTTAGATCACTTTAAATGTCTTATGGCTTAGCTTGAATTGGAGATCATGATATGAAACTTGAGAATTCAGTTGACATTAAATTTGGGTGGGATTGGAAGATCAAAGCAGACTAAATCTGTTTCAAAACATAGGAGTTCTTTCTATGTTGAAAGAACTTGAAAACTTAACTAATTTTGACGTAGGTAGTGTATACAGAAGAAGCAGTTAAATCCAGTAATCAGTTAATAAACATTGAAGGTATGTGAGTCATGGCATGCAATAAGGGAAAATTTAGAAACATAAATGGCACAGTTATCATAATTGATCTTGTGCAGGAGAAATTATGTATAGTTGTTTCTATTTCTTTAATAAATCATTTAACTTTTATAAATCTTAACAAGACTCATGATAGAGAAGAGTAACAAGAGAAATGAGAGCTAGAAATATAAACAATAATGCTTGCTTTTAGTAATCTAAGTAGACACTCACACTTTCTGAAGCCTCAGACTCGAGAGATCCCTGAGTTGACAAGCATCCCCAGGAGAGGGGAAACCACAGGCCAGTCTTAGTTGTTGAATTTGAGAGCTGAAAAACTCTTTTGGCAAAGAGAAAAAGAAGAAAGATGATCTTTGCATGTCTAAGATCCAGCAGGTAGAAGTGTTTCTACTTACTACACAACTGTAGTAAGGTGGCTGACCCAGATGAAGTCTTTCACAGCAACTCACCCTAGGGTTAAGCTTGTATACTGTAGAGCTTTAGTCCCTGAATTTCTTCTGTTCATTTTTCCTGTTCTCTGTTCAAACAGGGAGCCCAAAATTACCATGGAGTGCTGACACTGGTAGCCGGAGCAGGCCCTGGTTAATCTTGATCACACATTGCAGGACTGCATTTATTTACAGATGCTCTTTTACTTATGATAGAGCCGTGTCTCCACAAACCCAGCATAAGGTGAACCTTTTAAGTTGGAAATTCTTTAATACACCTCACCTACTGGCTCTGCCTAGCCTACCTTAGACATGCTCAGAATGCCTTGGAGATAGGATCGCCTTTGAGCATCAAGCCTGCTTCCTAACAGTGCTAAAGACTTCATATTATTTACTGCAGACATGATTAGAGGTAAAAACACAGAATGTGGGAAACATGGTATGCTTGGAGTGGAGTTCTTAGCTCTCGAGACCACAACCCTGACCAGATCTGCAACTCGGTGTTGCTGGCCAGCCCAAGACCCAGGGTACCACATACACTGGGGTAGAGAACAGATGCAAAGAATAGTTGCTACTGACCATGTCTTGTGATGCCATTCCAGTGTCACAAACATAATTTGAAACGTAGCAAGTTAGAGACTGTCCACATCAGAACCCATAGCTCCACTGGACTTCAGTTTGCTTGAATCAATTGATTTGCCTTATTGTGAAGCTCTTCAGAATTGAATTTTCTTGTGCTTGCCACACGTAGTGTTCTAAGTGATAACAATTCTAAGACTGTGTAAGTAATTCTGTAACAAAGAGGCTCTGCTGCTATGTTTTGAAGATGCTGTTAAGTCACAGCTAGCAGAAACAGCGTCTATGCATCTAATAGTATCATTAAAAGCATGTCTCAGACTATGAGATGAAGGCATGAAGGATGTGACCTGATTACCAAAATTGTAATTAATGAAAAAATATATTTCCTGAAGTAAAATTATATCCATGTTCTTATTTATAAATTTTTTTTGTGTGAGTGTCAGTTACCCTGAAGTATAAGAGCTATCATTTAAAAGGAGGTCTGTACAAAGTGAAGAAGAAAGAAAACAAGAAGACAAAATACAAAAGGCCACTGAAGCAGTAAGTGAAGCTTTTCTTAGGATAAACAAATAACTCGTGGTGTGTAGCATTTGGAAGGGAACCATGGACAACTGAGACATTAGTTTTAACTTGCAAATCTTGTTGCCTCTTGTCCTAAACTCAGCTGTGGCAGTTGATCCCATGCATTTTACCATAGAAGCTTAAACCTCCAAAGGCAGGATAACATAGATTGCATTTACTTAATGATTGTTGTTGGACTTCTTATTGTTAGCTAATAACCCCAAACACTATCACTTTCCAAAACAGGCAAAATGCTCGGCTACTTCCAGGTCTGCGAATGAACTGGGTCAAAAGATTACATAGTTTTTATCAAAGACCAAGATGTGTTTTTTTTTCCCCTGTCATTAATTATACATTATAATTGGCTCAAGCATCTATTTCCTTCCCTGAAGGAGGAGAGACTGAAATCAAGGTGCTCTGGGTCTTCTAGTTTCTTCCCCGGCTGCTGTCATTAGAGAAGGCTGAGCTCAGGGCATGAAAGGGCACATCCACTGAGGTGTAGAACCCTCTTAAGCTGCTTGTGGATGTAGGAATTACCTCAGAAAAAGAAGATGATAAAAGGTTTCAGATTAAGTGGGCCTGACCCATGTGACATTTTCAATTTTCTTCCTAAAGAAAATTGATGCTTTTTGTCAGAACACATTACAATAGAATGCTGCAAACAATGAGAGGCTTTAAATAACTTCTTTGAAGAACAATTTGGTAATACCTCTTAAAATTGAAAATAAGCATGCCTTGTGATTTATTAAGTTCTCTTCTTAGGTCTAGAAAAAAAAATATTCACATGCATAAATGTGCTAGAATTTTTAAAAGCACAGTTTTCTAAAGAAAACATGCAAATAGCCTTACATTCCTCTATGACAAATATACCTAAGTAAAGATTTAGAAATTAAAGTTAACTCATTAGGTATACATAAATAATTATGGGAAAATAGGAAAAGAGAAAAAAGATTAAAAACAGTGACACCATTTAAGTCTTTAAAAACATGAAATACATTGTGTCAAGGTACTACATACTTAATAGGTCTACACAAATACGAATAGTAGTCATATTCCCTATCTCCAGGATAGTAGATCCCCTACAGAAAGGAAGAAGAGATATGTTGTGAGCTTAACTGAATTTGTGTAATTTTATCCTCCTAAAGGAAGGAAAAGTAATCAGAAATGTGGCAAACTATATGCATAAATTAATATGACTAGCACATTAAAAGACTATTTTTATATAATTGGCTGTTAGGAAGAGCTCTCATCTTTAAAAAATTAACCTACAATTTACATATCTATTTGTATGCCCAGTTTGAGGCTTCCAGATACCCTGGAAGTCTGGATATTTCGAGGTCACATCACGTCCAGGTATGCCCTTACTATTTTGTCCCCAAATTTTTCTGTGGCAAAACACACAGAACAAAGTGTCCTGCTGAAGCACTTGTGCACGTGCGGTTCCACTGTGTCCCATCTTTGTGCCGCCCTCGTCTCCACCCCTCCCAGAATTCCTTTCATCTCATAGAACAGATTCGGCGCATCACACAGCACCTCCCTATTCGCTCTTCTCTCTCGTTGCCCGCTGGCACCGCTCTGCGTTCCCCCGTGCGATTCTGACTACTCTAAAGATCTCAACCTGCTGGACTCCAGCGCTGTCTGTCTTTTTGCATCTGGCTTATTTCACTTGGTATCATGTCTTCAGGGTCCCTACATGCTGGAGTGTGAGAATTTTCTTCCTTTATATGGCTGAATAATAATCCTGCAGGTGTACTGTGTACCATATTTTACTTATCCTTTATGGGGACTGGGGTTATTTCCACATTTTAATCTTTGTAAGTAAGACCACTGTACTTACAGGTGTATAAATGTATCTTCACAGTCATCTTTCCTTCCAGTGAATCTTAATATGCACCCACATGACAATTGCTGATGTGTTAATTCTATCTTGTTCTTTTGGGGAAGCAATACACGATGTTCCACAGCAGCTGTATGATTTTACCTTCCTATTATTAATACGCAGGGCTCTACTCTGTGCGCATCCCCACTCACACTTGTTTCTTTTGTTGTCTTATGGGTGTGAGGAGATGTTTTATTGTAGTTTTGATTTGCGTTTTCCTAATGGAAAGTGCTGTCAATCCTCTTTCCACATTCATTTAAAAAGATTATTTTAAATTGACAAATCATAACTTTATAGTTATGAGTACAATGTGATATTGTGATATATTTATACAATGTGGAGTAACTCAGTCAAGCTAATTAACGTTATCAGCTGTATGGTTTGCTTATCATTTTTTTGTGCTGAGAGATTTAACATTCACTAGGTCATTTTGAAATATTCAGTAAATTGTTATTGACCATAGCCTGTCAAAACATTTCTTCTAAGTAGCCTTGTACCTTTGGCCAGCAACTCTGCATTCTCTCCCTTCTCCTCCTAATTTCTTTGACAATTACTCTTTGTTCATTTCTACAATTTTGACTTTTCAAAATTTTACCTAATGCATGTGATGATGTGGTGCTTGGCTTACTGTACTCGGCTTAGTTCGCTTGGCTTATTGCATTCCGTGTTATCTACCTTACTGCAAAGGACAGAACTGCTATATTCTGAAGAGTATTCATTATGTATGTACATCATATCTTCTTTCTGTCTATATCCATAGACAGAACTCTTATGATCAAAATCTCCCTCGAAATTCTTGTGCTGGAAACTTAGTCTCCAAGATGACAGCGTTGGAACTCTGTTTCCATGAATGGAATAACCAAAGTAGTTCGAGATGGGAGTTCAGTCCTTCTTGGCCATTGTCCCTCTGCC
Organism: Tympanoctomys barrerae; assembly: GCA_002564285.1. Taxonomy (NCBI): domain Eukaryota; kingdom Metazoa; phylum Chordata; class Mammalia; order Rodentia; family Octodontidae; genus Tympanoctomys; species Tympanoctomys barrerae. The sequence goes on from NDGN011477890.1 coordinate 8,931, forward strand.
ATGTGACACCAGAGTGCTTCTCGCCACCAGCACACAGCATCTGAGGCTCCATCTGGGAAGGGGAGAGGGAACTTCATCAGATGATGTACCCACCCAAGCTTTGATCTTGGGCTTGCTGCTCTCCAGAACCTGAGAAATGTGTTCTATTCTTCACAATTTCCCAAATCAGAGGCTTTTTGGTACAGCAGCAGAAGTGGACTAACATAGAAATTGGTACCTAAAGAGTGAGATGTTGCTATAGAAATTCCTAAAAAATGTAGAAGCAAATTTTGAAGTTGGGTGAGGGGAGAAGCTGGAGTTTCTTTGAAGCAAAGCCTACATTACCAGGAATGGAACATTAAGGGTGACCTGGCAAGAGCTCGGAGGGGACGAGGGCTCTAGGGACAGCCTCAGCGCTCTTGGAGGTCACTTAACATACTCTTGAACAGAATGTTGGTCACCATGGTGAAGAAAATCTACCTTTATGTGGTTGCAGATAAAAAAGTAATGAGTTACTGAAAGCTGGAAGAGAGGACATGTTTTGTTATAAGGTGGCAAAGAACTTGCCTGAATTATGCCCATCTCCTGGGCTTTTGCGGAAGGCAAAACTTAAGAGCAATGAGCTAAGGTAATTTATGGAAAACATCTCTAAGCAATGAGTCATTCCAGGTGACCTCTCTTACTTGGTTCTTCTAAAACAGAAACAGAAATCCATTTAAAGAACAACATTTTTCATTAAAAAAGACAGGAAGCTGTAAAGCTTTGGAAAACTCTCTGACTTGCTATGTAAAGTATAAAAAAGTATATTTAGGAGACGAACTAATGGTGTTGGCCAGTGACTCTTGGATAAGAAGATTGACCTGGATGGAAGTATGTCATGGGGTGTTACCAAGAAAATGAAAAAATGCCTACAAAGGATGGACAAATAGCTCAGCAGATTAAAGCACCTGCTTAGGCAGACGCAGGGGCCCGGGGTGCAATGAGAGGACAATCGAGACTGGGTGTGGTGGCATGCACCTGTAATCCCAGAACTTGGGAGGCTGTAAACAGGAGGATCACTAGGAGTCTGATCTATGCAACCTGTACACCCTGTCATAAATACAAAAATAAAAATAAAATAATGCCTACAAACCATTTTGGAGCTTTTCATTAGTGCTGGGCCTACCAGACGTCAGGGTTCCTGGACCTGTAGCCGAAGGCGTAGTGAGGGGCTGGTGCAGAACACCGTGGGAACTCGAGGCTCCCTATTTTTGTCTCGTGTTTCTGCTTCCTGGTGCAGTGCATTATATGCAGACAGGCAGCAGGGTCATTTCCATTATAGTGAAGTGCATATGAGGCACAGGTATCCCCCCGACATACTGATCTCAATTCCTTTGGATATAGGATAGGAAAATTGTCAAATTATGTTGTAGTTCCAGCTTTACTTTTTGAGGAGTTCTCATCCCAATTTTGGTAACATCTGTCCAAATTTTTATTGTCCTCGTCAGCATATAAGCATTCCCTTTTCTGCACATCTTTGCCGTCTTGTATCTTTTCAATAATTGCTGTCTACATGGGCATGAGGTAGGGTCTCACTACGGATTTATTTTGCATTTCCCTAATAGCTACTGATGTCGAACACTTTTTATGAATACAGTGGTTCATTTGTACGTGATCTGAGAAGTGTCTACTCAAGGCCTTTGCCATGTTGAACCAGGTTGTTCCATCTTCTGAGGCCCTTGTATGGCTTCCATATAGTTTCTCCCATCCCCGTGTCACCTAATTTGCTAATTGTCTCCTTTTTCTATGTAAAGACTCTGCAATATGATGTGATGAACTTTATTTTCAATTTGGTTGCCTGAGATTTGGCAATCCAATTTAAAAGCACATTTCTCATACCTAATGTCGTGGATTTTACCTACTGTTTTCTACAAGGAGAAAATATTTACAACTATTATACTGTCTTTATTTTGAGTTTACATTTAAATAATATGCAATAGGAATTGCTTCCTTCATGTGCATATTGATATGTCATTTTTCTAACAGTTACAGCAGAGTACCACTGTGTGTTCTTGACATCTTTGTCAAAAATCTGTTTACCATAAAATCATGGGTTTATTTCTGGGCTGTCTTCCCCATGGTATTTGTCAGTGTCTCTGCTTTTATGCTAGATCTATGCATTTTTTATTACAATAGCACTATAATTTATTTTAAAACAGTGAATGTGAAGCTTCCAACTTTATTCATATTACTCATGACTGGGATGCTTGGATCATTTTGTATAAACGTGAGGGTTTGCTATTTCTGTAGAAAAATGCACTGAAATTTTGATGAGATTTCATTGGATATCTAGGTTGCTTGGCCATTGTGGATATTCCTCCGAACTAATATCAATTCTTCCAAATTATAAATTATTGTTTTTGCTGTAATAATTTCTTTCATCCATGTTTTATAGTTTTTAGTATATAAATCTTTCATTTCTAGTTTATTACTAAACATTCTATTGCCTGGAATGCTATTGTAATTGAGATTATTTTCTATGTTGGAAAATGTACAGAAACACAGTGGATGTTTTGTACCTTGACTTTGTAGCAGCATCTTTGCTAAGTTTCTTTGTTTGTTTGAGTGTGTTTAAGGTTTTCTATATAAAAGGTCAGCCCTTTTGGCTCTCTGAGAAGCACCGTGGTGGTAGGCAAGAGCAAGTACCTTATGAAAGGCGGCAAAAAAAGGACCCAACAAGAAAGTGGTTGATCCATTTTCTAAAAAAAGACTGGTATGATGTGAAGGCGCTGGCTATGTTCAATATAAAAAATATTATCTTCTCTTGGAATCAGCAAGTGAGCCTTTGTTTTGTTCCTTCCTTGGTAGTGTGCCTCCCTCGTTCTTCATGTCCATTGGCCTTTGAAGGGAGCCCTTCTGCACTACATAAACAAGATTTGGCAAGGAATGACCTTCAGCAGCTAATGAGCTAGAGATTCTGGGATTATTCATGACTCTGTGTGTGTATGCTAGCTACTTTGTCTTTTCATCCTGGAATTATTAGAACTGGGTGCAGTGTCACAGCATGGCAGGCCCGGGGATTGAACCCCTGGACCCTGAGTCTGCTTGCAGGTGTTTTAATATGCTGAGGTATTTGGCCGGCCCCCAGGCTGTTAATTAAATATGTATTTTTAAAAATCATTGTAAGGTAAGCACTGAGAGCCATAAAGTTCCAATTTAGTGGTGCTTTCACTGTGACCTACAGTTTTACTGAGGTTGTGTTTTTGCTTCATTCAAATTTAAGTCATGTGAAATTTCCTTTATGATTTACTCTCTGATTTATTGATTATTAGGGTTTAGTTTCACAAATCTGTGAATTTTCTAGTTTACTTTTTCTTATGGATTTCCAGCTTCTTTCTGTGATGGTCAGAGAAGATATTTTGTATGATAGCCATCTCTAAAGAAACCACTGAGATTTAGTTTGTGGAGTAATGTATGGACCGTCCCGGAAAATGTCCTCCATGCACATGAGAAGAATGGGCATCGTGTTGTAGCTTGGCAGTGCTTCAGTCTTCGGTTACTTTGCAGAACATCTGTCTTGGTTGTCATGTTGGGAATTAAGAATGACGTATTGAAGTTTCCAACTAGAATTATAAAAATGTATAGTTTCCTTTCAGTGATGTCAGCTTTTGCTTCATATACTTTGATGTTTCCTTAAATTGTAAATATTTATAATTAGTTTATGTTCTTGCCATCATGATCATTTTATTAAAATGTAGTGTTTTTTCTGTTATAAATTTTTAAAAATTGCTAGTATTCTTCTTGTCATTCATATTTTCTTTTGGTTACTATTTGTTTGGAATATTCTTTTTTTCCCTTTCAGTTGTAACCTATTTGAATCTTTATGTCTAAAGAGATTCTCTTCTATGTAGCAAATGTCTGGATCATTAAAAAAATCTACTCCTTTAATTTCAGTTTTTTGATTGGACGAGTTAATCCATTTTCATTGAAAGTACTTACTGTTACAGAGGGACTTATTTTTCGCTTTACTATACTTTCTCTTCTTTATTCCCTGTAATCATTTTTTTTTTGCTTTTATTTATTTCTTTTATTTTAGTTTGCTTTCTCAATGTCTTTTGAGAACATTACTCAACAATTTTTGGGGGTTACCATGGAGATTACACTTAGTATTCCAAAATTATGACATCTAATTTGAATTTACACAAAATTAATTTAAATAGCATTAAAAGACCTTGTTCTTTTTTCCATCTTAACTCCTTGTTGTTGATGTCACAAAATTGTGTCATACATCTTTGTTCCAAACATAAACTAATGATTTCTAGTGCCTTAACATATGATTTTGTGAAAACCTAGAAACTAAATTAAGGCAACACTAGCATTACTAATAATTACTTTTAAAAATTATCACTTACTTCAGTCACGTAGGAAACAGGAAACAGAATCGCACACCACTGTCACACTACTCCTGGCCTCTCTAATTACCCAGGTGTTCAATTTCCTGAAATTTTGCTTGGGTTTTTCTCCGGTGTCTTTTCATTTGCACGCACAGGCTTCAGCAGCATTTCTTGCAGAGCAAGACTAATGAAGTCAAACTCTCTCATTTTTTTCTTTATCTGGAAATGTGTCCTTTTCTGTCTACTTGAGAAGTCTTGCCAAATATAAATCCTTGGATGGCTGGCACTCCCATGAGCCTCTTGCATGAACACTCTCACCACAATGACTTCCGCCTCCTGTCGGTAAACCTGTTAGTATTCCTCACAGTCCCTGTGGGTGATTTTTTTTCTCTCTCTTTTCATAGTTCTTGGTCTTGAATGTTTGATGTAGTGAGTCTTCCTGTGAGCCTTCAGAGCTAGGCAACTTGGAGTGGAGCTTCTTGAATGTTTTCATTCAGCTCATCAAGTATGGGGGTTTTCAGGCATGTTTTATAAAATATTCTCTGCGTTGCGTTTTCTTTTCATTTTGGCACAATCATGGAGCACAAGTCAGTCCCCTTGATGGTGTCACACAAGTCCTTGGGTGTCTGCACACTTTTCTGCAATCATTTTCTACTCTATTTCCTGAGACTCATTAATTTTCCATGTCCTTTTTTTCTCCCTTTTTCAGATTCACCAAATTCTGCCTTCTACTGCTCAGAGCTGTTTCTCAAACACATTTGTGCACTTTTCATTTCAGTTCTTGTACTTTTTACTTCCCGAAAATTTCTCTGCTTTCTTTATAGATTTCTAAGCCTTCGGTTCTAATTCTATTTTGTTCATATATCACATTTTCTTATTTTTTTTTCCTACAACTTCCTTTAGTTCTTTGGGCATCTTAGAGAGAATGGTTTTAGAACATTTATTGGAAGCTGCCTCACCAGGGTTTCCTCTGGTACAGTTTGTAGTGTTTTT